>AWOL01S0023952.1:16467-29282 GCA_000715115.1 Nicotiana otophora
TTAGATCTCAACTTTCAAACCTACCGGTCTAAAATAGCCATCGGCTCTTCCTCATAGGTCATATTCTCATCAAGATGCACCGTGCTAAAGTCCAAATCATATGACCTATCCTCATGGTCCTTGCGAAGAATAAAAAAGTGAAATATCGCATGAACCCCTGGTAGGCTAGGCGGCAATGCGAGCCTATAAGCAACCTATCAAGCTCTCCGCAAGATTTCAAACGGGCCAATAAACCTGGAGCTCAACTTTCCCTTCTTCACAAATCGGATTAGGCCCTTCATAGGCGACATTCAAAGAAGAACCTTCTCACCTTCCATGTAAGCCACATCTCGAAACATCCGGTCCGCGTAACTCTTTTGCCAGGACTGGGCTGTGCATTGTCGGGTCTAAGCTATATGAAGTCACTCCTGAATATCCTTAACCCTTTCCAAAGCATCACAAACCAAATATCTGCCCAAAAATTAGCCTCACCAGGTTCATACCAACCAACCAGAGAATGACATTGCCTCCCCATATAAGTCCTCCTATGGAGCCATCTGGATGATGGACTGATAACTATTTTTGTAGGAAAACTCCACTAGAGGTAAGAACTGGTCCCACTGACCCTTGCAATCCATAGATCATGCTCGTAATATATCCTTCAATATCTGAAAGTATGCTCAAATTATGCGTCCGTCTAAGGATGAAACACGTTACTCAGCTCGACTTGCGTGCCCAACTCACGCTGCATATCTCTCCAAAAGTGTGATGTGAACTGCATGCCCCAATCATAAATAATGATAATAGGCACAACCTTCAGGAAACTAATCTCCCAGATGTAAATCTGATCCAACCGCTCTAAAGAATAGGATGTCATCACCAGAATAAAGTGTGTGGACTTAGTCAACCAGACCACAATAACCTATACAACATCATATTTCCTCAAGGTCCATGGTAAGCCTAGCACAAAGTCCATAGTGATGCGCTCCCACTTATACTCTGGTATCTCAAATCTCTGAGTCAACCCACCCGGTTTCTAATGCTCATACTTTACCTGTTTATATTCAAACACCAAGAGACATGACCAACAATATGTTTCTTCATCTTTCGCCAGCAGTAGTGATTCTTCAAATCACGGTACATCTTCGTGACACCTGGGTGAATGTCATACCATGAACTGTGAGCTTTCTCAAGGATCAACTCTCTCAACACATCAACATTCGGAACATCAACACAACCTTGAAGCGGCATAACATGTCACGATACAAAACCACCAACCGGTTGTGATGGTGCCTAACTTACTTTCTAGAGAACCCAAACATAATAAGAGTTGTACTAGATAATATAAATAACGAGAATAATATAGGTCTAAAGCCAATAACACAAAATAACTGGGTCGATACTGTCACGCCCCAACCCCGGAGAGCGCGACCGGTGCTCAACCGAGTGAACCCGGTCGAGCAAGCCTAGTAAACCTTTTCTACCCGACTTATTCATGATCCAAAAAGGGAATACGTCACCATTTGTAAAACTGGGGAGAGATCAGTTATATAAGTGTATAAACGTTGCTAGTTCATTGTTTTTCATTTTATGCATTATGCCATAGTTAAATTTCCAAAATACAACTCGGTCCAACGACCACCCCAACATACATACATGACCCACATAAACATCTACAGAGCCTCTAAGGGTACAAAATAGCAACATGACAATGCCGGCAACAAGGCACCGGCTATACCTCAAAATATAAAAACTTATACAGAAGAAGGACCACATGACCCATGGGAGAAATGGGGCTCACTAAAACTGCTCTGAGGAGAGAAAGAGAGTGCCACTATCTGCGATCGGCACTATCTGCGATGGAACCACCTACATCCATTCAAAGATATAGCGCCCCAGGCAAAAAGGGATGTTAGTACTGTCGAATAGGGCTAGTATGTAGAATGAATAGTGAAACAAAGAGAAGGCAGTCATAATAATCAATAAGTACTTCATAGAAATACAAGGAAAACACCAAGTAAGGATCACGTAGTTTCCAATTCAATCTTTCTATCTTTTAGATTAATAATCTTTAGTGCCAAGCCACAACTCACAATGCCACCATGTTTTTACACGGAGTCCAGTCTCGGCCCGACCGGCTAAGCCATCTCAAGGGAGACATATCCACATCCACAATGTAATTCAATGATTCCAATACAAATGCCACCATGTGTACAGCATAAAGAATAAAGTCAGACATTATTCCCAAATGTTCTTCTCTTCTATATTTAATCGTTAGAGTTTTACTGTCGACTGTTCTTCTTTCTTTTCTTTTCCAGAAAAACTCTCATTATAGTACAATGTATGTTTTCATATAATTCTTTAATCTATGTACAACGGTATTATATGGCCTGGTGAAAGTTTTCCTAAACACCGGGGTTTCGTGATGTCGAGGTAGATGTAGAGGTTAACAATAGTAGAACATTGTTCTAGGGAGTTAAAGGAAAATGTTGGGCAGAAGGAGGCATTTTTACGGCCCATTCTGCGATCGCAGAACCACTCTGCTGACCGCAGAATGGTCGCAGAGTGAGGCAGTTTTCTAGGGCATTTTTTATATCAATTTCGCGGTCATTATGCGACTGCATAACCATTTCACTGGCCACACTCTTGTCTCATACCCAACTTTGAAATGTTTTGGAGGGAGGTGTTGCGGTGCACTATGAGACCGCACAACCGTTCTGTGGTGCATTATGAGACCGTAGAACAGGACTGCAAGCCGCATAGTGACCGCATACCTGGTCAGTCCCTTTACAGTTTTGGCACCCAAATTATGCGGCCAATATGAGGACCGAATAATCATTCTGCGACCGCATAACCTATTACAGATCTACATTTTTGGGTTTTGAAAACACAACCCTACTTCGTTAAAATAGATGTATGAGGCCATTTGTGAGTAAAACCTGATACTTTAGAGTGAGAGAGAGTCTTAGAGAAAGAAAGTGATCTTCATCAAATTACTCTTCAATTCTTGCTTAAAACGTTGAAGATTATTAAGAGAAGCACCCTAGGTCTTCATCCTAAGAGGTAAAATACTATCACCCAAACTCTTAATTTCGAAATGTAACTTGATTGGGCAATTAGTAAGATAGTTCATAGGGATGAGAGTTGCTTACCTTGCATGCATGTGTGATGAAAGAGTGTAAGAAGATTGTGGGCTAAAAAATGGTAAAGACTGGGTTGTTGGACTTGAAACCTTAATACACACATAGTGTTTGATAAAATGCTCAAATGAGCTAGAATCATGGTCGTTTTCCTAATTTTTGGTTCAATTTTGTTATATTGCTAAAATAGATTGAAATTTCTTACATTCCGGAACATCTTAGAGTTTTAAGAAGCTCAATTGAGGTATGTTGGCTAAACCCCCTTCTTCTTAGAATCGAATCCCACAGTATTCATGAACTTGGTGTAAGTCCCGAATTGATTATTATAGAATTGGCTATTCCTACTGTGTTGTGTTGAAGGACGTATGTTAGTTATTTATTCTAAATGATTCATCATGTTATCTTGCCATTTGAGGATGTGTTCAAATGTGGAATATGTGCTATAAATGTTAAGACTTCATATCAAGATCGAAATAAAGGTTGTTACGCCAAATTGTATGAAAAGCCTCTATGTGCCTAATATGCCCAAATTGCTCATATATGAATTTAATGTCTTCAATGGGAAGCCTTATTATTGTTGATAATGATATTGATATTTGAATGTGGAAAAAGGGAAATGGAACTATGAAATACGGCTAAGTGCCAAGAATGACTTTGTAATCGTGATCACTAGTGCCAATGAATCNCGAAATAAAGGTTGTTACGCCAAATTGTATGAAAAGCCTCTATGTGCCTAATATGCCCAAATTGCTCATATATGAATTTAATGTCTTCAATGGGAAGCCTTATTATTGTTGATAATGATATTGATATTTGAATGTGGAAAAAGGGAAATGGAACTATGAAATACGGCTAAGTGCGAAGAATGACTTTGTAATCGTGATCACTAGTTCCAATGAATCGAAAAGATATCAAAGAAGTATGATGTGAGATGATTGACTGAAAAAGGTAATGTCTTGGGCGAGACAAACTACCCGATCAGGCCGTGATCGGATTCCATGCCGCACACATGGTGGTGACTGTGCTGAAAATTATAATTGAAACTGTGGTTATGGTTGATGTCTCAAGTGAGACGACCTTGCCGATTGGGTCGTGATCGGACTCCGTGTAAGAATACGGTGGTACTGTGAATTGTGGAATATCGACACTAAAGATCACACAACCTAATAACGTGGAAATTGATTTGAAAACTTATGTGATCTTTAACTTGATGTTTTAGGATTATTTGAAGCTCTTATTGAATTCTTGACTGTTCCTCTTGTATTATTATTCATTCTATTGAAATGGTGTTTAGCTATACATACTAGTGCTATTCGACGGTACTAACGTCCCTTTTGCCGGGGGTGCTACATCTTTAAATGGATGCAGCTGGTTACATAGCAGGCAGTGTTGATCGGCATTAGTGGCACATTCTCTTCCCAACATACTCGGTGAGCCGACTTCATCCCGGGGTCACTTATTGTATCTTTTGATCATATTATTATCACGTCTCAAGGTATAGTCGGGGCCTTGCCACCGGCACTATCATAGACTGTTTTGTATATTTTAGAGTCTCCGTAGACACTATGTTGGTTATATATGGGTGTTGAGAATGTTAAACCAGTTATGTTGTGTTTGGTCACTTGTTCCACTCGAACTATAAGAAATGTGTATTTCGAGACTTAAGGCGCAATGGCTAATGAAAAGATTTAGTATTGTATGTATGAACTTCCTACTGTATAATTTATGAAATCTAGTTTTTTCCTGATCATGGGTGAGTTGGGTAGAAAGTATCTAACAGGATTGCTTGACCGAGTTCATTCGGTTGAGCGCCGGTCGCGCCTCCCGAGGATGGGGCGTGACATGTATCTTATTCAATTGATAGTTATCTTATTTCTTATTTGAAAAACCTTTACCATGTAATAACATGTTGTTGTATTCAACATAGCCTATATGATAGTTTCTACGCTAATTTGTCTATATATATATATATGTAATAGAGCAATAGGAAAGTGAGGTGGCACCTCTCTTAAGCAAAAAAGGCATATTCGTCTTTTTTCTCTAATTTTGTTTTTTGAATTTTTCATTATTCTTTCAATTTAGTTTACATTAATATTTTTTTAAAACTCACACTTTTTAAAACTTCATAACCTATACTTTTAATAATATCAATCACTCCCATCCATTTCATATCCATAACTCCCAAATGTTTAATGTGTGACTTTATGGTAATTTTTATTTTTTTTAATACTATTTTTCCCTTCATTTCTCTCATTTAAGTTGTTTAACACAATGGAGTAATAAAGGACCCAATGTAGCAGTTTTCTAGAACATATCCCACCTAGCTTTAACACTTGAATACCATTTCCATTTATCTTTGTTGTCTTTTATTTGCTTTAAAATTTAAAATTTTACTTTCATAACACATACCACCTTCACTTCTACTATTTATAATATTCATAACTCATATGCATTTCATATTCATAACCCCCCAAATATTAAATTTAAAAAATAACATACCTTATGGTATTCATCAATTTTTCCCTATATAAATTCATAACTTTATTTCATGAGACCCCTAACCAAAGTTACTCTTTTCACCCTTTATCCCAAATAGTAATGTTGTCATATTTACTGCAATATAGGATTAATGTTTTAGTTTGGCTCTGTCCGTCACGACCCAAAACCTAACCCGTCGTGATGGCGCCTATCGTGATACTAGGCAAGCTGACATTTCCAAAACACTTCCAACATTTAACACAAATGAATTAAGACGTTTAAAATAATCGGAGTTTTTCATAAAAATGGGCTAAAACCCAAAGCATAAGTGCAGAAAAATAGCCCGACATCGGGGTGTCACTAAGTCATGATCATCTAAACAACCAGTCTAGAAATAGAGTCTACAACAATATGTGGCAAAACGCCAATACAGGAAAGAAAAGATAACAAGAAAGGAGAGACAAGGACTGCGAATGCCGGCAGCTACCTCGAAAGACTCTGATACTCAACAATGCACGAGATCAACGTCCACCATGTCCGGAAACACCTGGATCTGCACACGCGATGCAGGGAGTAATGCGAGTACAACCAACTCAGTAAGTAACAATAATAAATAAAGAACTGAAGATAGTGATGAGCTACACAGTTATAGTTCATTTTCAAGAATTCCAGCAAAGAATATACATGCTTTCTAATCCTGCAGTTTAAGTCAAATCAATTGTATGCAGTTCAAGTTCAGGCAATCCGAATATAAAATCTTTCAGAAATTTCACAACAATGATAGATAGCAACTAAGTGTAACAACAAATGAAATGCAAGTGCAGCCTCTCAGGGCAACAGTCACTCAACTGGTCACAACAGCTCAATCACTCGGCTCTCAGCCCTCAGTACTCACACTCAATAAGTACCTACTCTCGCTGGGGGTGTGCAGACTCCGAAGGGGCTCCTTTAAGCCCAAGCGCTATATCATAGCGGCGTGTAACCCGACCCAATCATATAAGTAGCCACGAGGCTCGTTGTGGCGTGCAACCTGATCCACAGTCCAAAAATAACCTTAAGCCTCATTGCGGCGTGCAACCCGATCCATATACCTCACATATTCACAACTCGGCACTCAGGCCCTATCTTAGTCATAAACCTCTCCAGCCTCTCGGGCTCTCAGAAATCATACAAATTAGTCCAAAAGAGATAATAACAACTATCAAAAAGAAAACAAGAGGAAAAAGAGATATGACACGCAAGTAAAACTGTGAGTGAGTTCAAAACAACAAATAGCAGTTAATTTGACCATACCCGACCACTACGGGTAATGATATCATATGGCCTAGAAATAGAGTCCACAATAGTCTGTGCCCAAATGCCAATACAGGAAAGAAAAGATAACAAGAAAGGAGGGACAAGGACTGCGAACGCCGGCAACTACCTCATAAGACTCCGATACTCAACCACGCATGATATCAACATCCACCGTGTCCAGAAACACATGGATCTACACACGAGGTGCAGTGAGTAATGTGAGTACATCCAACTCAGTAAGTAACAATAATAAATAAGGAACTGAAGATAGTGAAGAGGTACACAGTTATAGTTCATTTTATATAATTCTAGCAAAGAATAGACATGCTTTCAAATCTGGCAATTAAGTCAAATCAGTTTTATACAGTTCAAGTTTAGGCAACCCGGATATAAAAGCTTTCAGAAATTTCACAACAATGACAGATAGAAACTAAGCTCAATAACAAATGAAATGCAAGTGCAGCCTCTCATGGTAAGAGTCACCCAACTCATCACAACAGCTCAATCACTCGGCTCTCAGCCCTCAGTAATCACACTCAATAGGTACCTGCGATCACTAGGGTGTGCAGACTCCAGAGGGGGTCCTTTACGCCCAAGCGCTATATCGCTGCGGTGTGAAACCCTACCCAATCATATAAGTAGCCATAAGGCTCGTTGCGGTGTGCAACCCGATCCATAGTCCATAAATAGCCAGAAGGATCGTTGCGGCGTGCAACCTGATCCATATACCTCACATATTCACAACTCGGCACTCAGGCCCTATCTTAGTCACAAACCTCTCCGGTCTCTCGGGCTCTCAGAAATCATACAAATCAGTCCAAAAGAGATAATAACAACTATCAACAAGAAAACAAGAGGAAATAGAGATATGACACGCAAGTAAAACTGTGACTGAGTTCAAAACAACAAATAGCAGTTAATTCAACACGTACCCGACCACTACGAGTCCCAACAATGATATCATATGGCCTAGAAATAGAGTCTACAATAGTCTGTGCCAAATTGCCAATACAGGAAAGAAAAGATAACAAGAAAGGAGGGACAAGGACTGCGAACGCCGGTAACTACCTCGTAAGACTCCGATACTCAACCAGGCACGAGATCAACGTCTACCGTGTCCAGAAACACCTGGCTCTGCACACGAGGTGCAGGGAGTAACGTGAGTACATCCAACTCAGTAAGTAACAATATAAATAAGGAACTGAAGATAGTGACGAGGTACACAATTATAGTTCATTTTAAATAATTCTAGCAAAGAATAGACATGCTTTCAAATCCGGCAGTTAAGTCAAATCAGTTGTATACAGTTCAAGTTTAGGCAATCCGGATATAAAATCTTTCAGAAATTTCACAACAATGACAGATAGCAACTAAGCACAACAACAAATGCAATGCAAGTGCAGCCTCTCAGGGTAAGAGTCACCCAACTCATCACAACAGATCAATCACTCGGCTCTCGGCCCTCAGTACTCACACTCAATAGGTACCTGCGCTCACTAGAGTGTGCAGACTCCAGAGGGGCTCCTTTAAGCCCAAGCGCTATATCGCTGCGGTGTGAAACCCTGCCCAATCATATAAGTGGCCATAAGGCTCGTTGCGGTGTGCAACCCAATCCATAGTCCATAAATAGCCATAAGGCTCATTGCGGCGTGCAACCTGATCCATATACCTCACATATTCACAGCTCGGCAATCAGGCCCTATCTCAGTCACTAACCTCTCCAGCCTCTCGGGCTCTCGGAAATCATACAAATCAGTCGAAAAGAGATAATAGCAAGTATCAACAAGAAAACAAAAGGTAACAGAGATATGACATGCAAGTACAACTGTGACTGAGTGCAAGACAACAAATAGCAGTTAATTCAACAGGTACCCAACCACTACGGTTCCCAAGAGTGATATAATATGGCCTAAGCATGGTTTTTAACATGAATAACAGTCAAACTTCTAAAAGACTGAGGGAACATGTAATTAATGATAAGATATTCGACTTTAGAGTCTCACGGGATGGACCAAGTCACAATCCCCCACGGTGCACGCCCACACGCCCGTCACCTAGCATGTGCGTCACCTCCAAAACAATCAAATCATACCAAAATCCGAGGTTTTCATACCCTCTAGACCAGATTTAAAACTTTTACTTACCTCAAATCGCGTAAACATCCTACTCCAAAATGCCTTTGCCCCTCGAATCAGTCTCCAAATGCCCTGAATCTAGCCACACAAAATTATAAGCCAAAATCCAGAATAGGCTCAAACTGATCCCCGAGCCCACGTCTCAAAATCCGACAAAAGTCACAAAATATGAACACCCATCCACTCACGAGTCCAACCATACAAGCATTACTCGGATCCATCCTCAAATCACCTTCCAAAACTCGAAATGTTAGTCTATGAAGTTTCTACCATTTTCCCCCAAATTTCCAACTCAAATCCCTAATTAGACGATGAAAATAGCAATAGATTCATGAAATATAGTCCAATCCGAGTTAAAATTACTTACCCCAACAATCTTCTTGAAGAAACCTCAAAATATCGCCTCACACCGAGCTCTCAAAGTCCAAAAATCGAAATGGGAATCAAACCGTCGAAATCCTATTTTTTGCCCAGTTATTCCGCATCTGCGGTCCTACCGTCACACCTGTGACGCTGCACCTGTGAAATTTCCCTCGCCGGTGCGGAAATGACTTAATTGGCTAGGTCCGCATCTGCGAGCAAGTGGTCACACCTGCATGTGCGCACCTGCGGACAAAGGTCCACTTCTGCATTCTTCCCCTCCAGCTCACTCTCTGTATCTGCGGAACATCAAGCACATATGCGGGCTCGCAGATGCAGAAATTCCCTCGCACCTGCACTCCTTATTCTGCACATGCGAGTATGTACTTGCGGTCTCCCCACCGCATGTGCGAAACCACTAGAAACCATAAAACGCCAGCCATTTGCCTAAGTCTAAATTCAACCTGTTAAGCATCCGAAACACACCCGAGGCTCCCGGGACCTCAACTAAATATACCAACAAGTCCTAAAACACCGTACGAACTTAATCAAGCCCTCAAAACATGTCAAACAACAACAAAAATTTCAAATTTAATGAACTTGAAACTTCAAATTTCTACAGCCGATGCCGAATCATACCAAACCACATCCGATTGACCTCACATTTTGCACACAAGTCATATTCAACATTACGGACCTACTCCAACTTCCAGAATCAGAATCCGACTCCGATATCAAAAATTCAACCCCGCGATCTAACTTCCCAAAAATTCAACTTTCGCCATTTCAAGACTAATTAGCTACATACCTCAAATTCACAGTCTGGACACGCTCCTAAGTCCAAAATCACCCAACGGAGCTAACGGAACCGACGAAACTTCATTCCAAAGTCGTCTTCACACATATAAAACTACGGTTAAAATCCTAAGACTTAAGCTTCTGTTTTAGGGACTAAGTATCCCAAAACACTACAAAACCAAAATCAAGACCTCCCGGCAAGTCACATAAGCAGAAAAAGATACGGGGAAAGCAGTAAATAGGGGATCGAGGCTAATACACTCAAAACAACCTCCGGGTCATTACATCCTCTCCATCTTAAAATAATTGTTCATCCTCGAACGAGCATAGAGACATACATGTGTGGTGAAAAGATGAGGATAATGGCTACACATATCATGCTCGGTCTCCCAAGTCGCCTCCTCGACCGGCTGACCCCTTCACTGAAACTTCACAGAAGCAATGTTCTTTGACCTTAGCTTTCTAACCTACCTGTCCAAAATAGCCACTGGCTCCTCAACATAAGATAGATCCTTGTCCAACTGGACTGAGCCAAAACTAACACTTGGAGAACTTTGCATAAAGCTTCTTCTCCCTCAACCGATGTAATACAATCCTCATATGTTGGGCATGCTCCTCTTGTCTACGAGAGTACTCCAGGATGTCATCAATGAATACAATAACGAACGAGTCAAGATAAGGCTAAAACACACTGTTCATCAAATGCATGAACGCAGCTGGGGCGTGGGTCAGCCAAAAAGACATCACAAGGAACTCATAATGGCCATATCGGGTCCTGAAAGCTGTCTTAAGAATATCTGACTCCCGAAACTTCAGCTGGTGATACCCTGACCTCAAATCAATCTTGGAGAACACCGTCGCTCCCTGAAGGTGGTCAAACAGATCATCAATATGCGGGAAAGGATACTTGTTCTTGATTGTGACCTTGTTCAGCTGTCTATAATCAATGCACATTCTCATAGTACCATCCTTCTTCTTCACAAATAGAATTGGTGCACCCCAAGGTGACATGCTAGGCCGAATAAACCCCTTATCAAAGAGTTCCTGAAGCTGCTCTTTCAATTCCTTCAACTCTATCGGTGCTATAAGATACGGTGGAATGGAAAAGGTCTGAGTGCCCGGCACCAAATCAATACCGAAATCAATATCCCTATCACGCGGCATTCCCGACAGGTCTGCAGGAAACACATCCAGAAAATCTCGCACCACTGGAACAGAATCAATAGCAGGGGTTTCTGCACTAACATCCCTCACAAAAGCCCGATAAGATAAACAACCCTTCTCAACCATATATTGAGCCCTCAAGTATGAAATAACTCTACTAGGAATATAGTCTACAGAGCCGCTCCACTCAACCCTCAGCAACCACGACATCGCCAATGTCACGGTCTTAGCATGACAATCTTGAACAATATGACATGGAGACAACCAATCCATACCTAATATCACATCAAAATCAACCATACTTTCCACTCTAGTCTCCAGACTCCTAATAGTCACCACACACGACCGATATACACGGTCCACAATAATAGTATCATCCACTGGAGTGGATGTATTAACAGATGAAACTAGAGACTCACAGGGCATATCCAGATAATGAGCGAAATACGAGGACATATATTAATAAGTTGAACCAGGGTCAAATAATACAGAGGCATCTCTATGGAAAACTGAGACAATACCTGTAATAATGGCATCTGAAGCAATGGAATCTAGTCTGGCAGGAAGAGCATAGAAATGTGCCTGGCCTCCCTATGATCGGCCTCCACCTCTTGGGCGGCCCTTAGCTGACTAAGATCCACCCCAAGCTGGCTGAGCGGGTGGTGAAGAAACTGGTGCGGATTTCATAGACTGGCTCCTCTGCTAAGCTAGACCTCCCACTAGGCAGGGACACCGCCTCCTCATGTGACCAAACTCTCCACCCTCACAACAACTCCCTGGTGCTGGTGCTTCACAGATGTGAAGTTGGGTCCGCATCTGCGACCCCGCAGGTGCGAAAAATGGTCCGCAAATGTAATTACAGTTGGCAGACTGCAGGTGCGGAGTTTTGGTCACGGAAGCGAAATTCCCTGTGTATTAAAAAAATAAGACTGTATTTATTTAGTATTTTGAGCATATATTGAGTTCTAGAGCTTCGATTGAGGTGATCTTTTTGGCGTTCTTCTCGTCTATTCATGGGGGTCAGTATAAAACTATAATTTGTGTATTTTAATATGATTATAGAAGTTCATTTTTGAATTAATCATGTTTTGATTGGAGAATTGGGAATTTTTATCAAAAACTTTTTCTGAAGAGAATAATTGGGTTTTGAACATCGATTCAGAGTGGGAATTGGATGAAATTAGTATGGATGGACTCGTAATTCAATGGGTGTTCAGATTTTATGAATTTTGTCGGGTTTTGAGGTATGGGCTGGGGGTTGATTTTTGGGTTGTCTTTTTAGTTATGTTTTAAAGATTGACGCTTTATTATCCGAAATCGTTTCCTATGAGTTTTGTTTATGATTTAATATTTTTTGGCTAGATTTGAGCCTTCCAGAAGTTGTTCCACTCGATAAGGACATCTTAAAGTAATGGTCTAGCTTCTTTGAGGTAAGTATCTTGGCTAACTTTGTGGGGGTGGGGGG
>AWOL01S0023955.1:0-10557 GCA_000715115.1 Nicotiana otophora
GTTGTTTTACGTACTCATGCTACACTTGCTGCACATTTTGTGCAGGTACATATATGTCTAGTGTTCTTGTGGGTGCAGAGGCGTGGCTATTGCGGGAACTTAGGTGAGCTGCATCCCATGTTATGAGTCTGCAGCACAGAGAGTCTCCATCAGAGTTATTTACATTCTCATGTCTAATTTGTATTCCAGACATATGTTGTATTTTATCATATTTCCTAGTTGATGCTCATGCACTTGTGACACTGGGTTTTGGGGGTTCCTACTGGATGTTTAGTATGGTAGCTCACGTAATTATCATTGTTTCACCCTGTAAATTCTATTTCATACTATTTAATTAATGGAAATTATGATTTCAAAAGGAATAAAATTGAGTAATTAAGTGGAGCAATCATCGTTTGCTTGCTTGCCTGACGGCGGCGTTAGGCGCCATCACGACGTATAGTGGATTTTGGGTCGTAACAGTTGGCATCGTAATCGAGGATCAACGGACAATAATGCACAGAATGAAGAGAAATGACGAATGGAGCAAGAAGCCACCCAGGTGAGCGAGTGCGCACTGGGCGCTGATCACGCCCAACTATGCCTTATAAAAAGGACTAAGCGGTCATTGCAAATATAATCCGGTTTACAAGTCCAGAGTCGAATCCCACAGAGAACTAAGGCTATAGTTGTTCAATATTGCTAAGAAACACAAGTCCAAACAATTTCTTAGTTATAAAGATTTGGTTTTTATTTCTACTATTTAACTAACAAATATTATAAAGCAGTAAAATTATCAACTAATAAGGATGAAATTGGAGACAAGCCTAAGGAGGTCTAGAGTTATGATTTCTCTAACTGTCGGAATCCTTCCCACTACGTCTTCTGTAAGTTCGCCTAAGTATTCTCTACCAATAGTGAGTACTTTGATTATCGTAGCTCTCTCTCGAGCAACTACCACAATTTACTAGACGTATTCTCTCAAACTACGCTACCTGGCACTAATTTACCGCTCACTACGATCGCACCAAGGCTTCGTTATCTCTAATCCCACCTTTAAACCCTCCGTATCAATCTCTTAACTACGTTAGGAGTGGTGTTGTTCAACAACTACCTAAATGTGTACTTTCTCTCGAGAAATATACACACTAAATAGGACGAGTTAATTGAGAGATCTTCAATTAACAACAATGAAAATATAGTTGAGTAGAGAAAAACCAAAGGCAAATCTATATTAAACGTAGTAGAAAATCATCCTCCAGTAGGTTTTATCAAAACTCTAGATAATAAATTATCTATTCATAATAGTATGCAAAACTACAATACAAGAATTCATAAGCATTAATGAAAATAGGAAGAAGGAAGTGAAAAACTCATAGAAGAAATCTCTGCCTCGCTCTTGGTGTGTTCTTGCCTCCTTAGGTCGAAATCCCATCTCCAAAAATGTCCCTTTTTGTTGAATCTGCCCTAAAAATGGCTCTCCCTCTTCAGACATGTTTAGAGCATATTCATAGGTTAGGGTTGAAGTCCTTAAGTCCAAATCCGGGTTGGAGTCTTTTAACCCGTAACTTTTAATTACCGGTCTATAAACCTCGCGAAGCCTGGTCTATAGCGCGGTCAAGCTGGTTATAGACCTCGTGAAACCTAGTCTATAGCGTGGTCAACCTAGCTATAGACCTCGTGAAGCCTGGTCTATAACACGGTCAACCTGGCAATAGACCTCACAAAGCCTGATCTATAGCACAGTCAACCTGGCTATAGACCTCGCGAAGCCTGGTCTGTAGCACGGTTTGGGTACTTGATGCATTTGTGCTATTTTCTTGAATTTTTGTAATCTTTTTGTGCAACTTTCATTCGACTATTTCTTCTGATGTTCCTACACATAAATATTCTTCAATCCACTTCAATTTCACAAACAAGATCACCCCAAAAGTATTCCCTCTTTCTTTAAATACTACTTTACTTTATACCTACTAGCAAGGATAATGTATAAATTTATTCGTCTACATATTTTTTTTTCTCCTTTGCGATTCCCGCTAGTAGTTTATTCTTTTGAAAAAGACGTGCACCTTTTATCTTTTATTGGTTCCATTCAAAAGCCACCCAAGTTCCCTCCTTACTTATTCTAGAGCTCATTTTACAATTAACGTGCTTTAAGAGGTAAAAGGATCAAAACAATGTCAATTAAGAACAAAGTGGTACAGACTTGTACTGTGGTTGCCAAATAAAATTCTATAGGCTCAAAGGGTTGACTAGGGATAAGTTTTATTTGTGGTAGGCATTAAGCTCAAAAAGATCAAAGAAAGCCTAAAATCATTTTTCAAACCAAGCAAAACCTAAAATTTCTCTTTAACTCACATGTCGGGGCAAGTTCTAGACTCTAATGCAATGACACGGACTATATAATTTCTCACCACACATGGCACATGACTCACTAAGGACGGTTCCATTCCGATTCTCAAATAATAAAAGTATTCACATAGCCACAAAATATTAAGCATCAAGCACAAAGTGGCACAAGCCAAGAAAACGAGATATAGGCATCAATAACATGTTATCTACTCAACAAGGCATCATAAACAATTTCAAACTATAGGGAATGTACTACACATGCTAGAGCTTAAATATGCTACTATCAAACTAGTCAAAAGCGCCTAGCAAATCTCATTCTTCCCATCCTTTTATTTTCTAAATCCTACTCTACTCTAAAGATAAAAATAATACTACCCGATTCAACTACATCATGTGGAAAAGAACTGCGGCACAAAGAAAAACCACGAGGTACTATTACTACCTAAAAGAAAAAAAAATTGGATTTTTCTATTTTTTCAAAACAAATTGTATTTTTGGTTAGACTTTAAACCCTCAATAAAATTGTCTAGGATATCCATTGTCGGGAAAAGTCCAATCTTTTTCCATTTTTCTAAAAAAGCATTATTCAATTAAACTAACACAGCTAAAATAGCATAGAAAGTCACCCAGACAATCTCTTCACCCCACACTTAAAATTGTACATTGTCCCCAATGCACACCATAAATAATAAAAGGGTAAAAGAAACTCTCTAGTAGGCTAAAGGCCGAAGAACTAGCATCTCATGGGGTACTCAGACTTCACCCAGGCTTGGTCCTTTGCGCGGGTACCTCACACTTAGTTCCAACCATNATGTTTAGAGCATATTCATAGGTTAGGGTTGAAGTCCTTAAGTCCAAATCCGGGTTGGAGTCTTTTAACCCGTAACTTTTAATTACCGGTCTATAAACCTCGCGAAGCCTGGTCTATAGCGCGGTCAAGCTGGTTATAGACCTCGTGAAACCTAGTCTATAGCGTGGTCAACCTAGATATAGACCTCGTGAAGCCTGGTCTATAACACCGTCAACCTGGCAATAGACCTCGCAAAGCCTGATCTATAGCACAGTCAACCTGGCTATAGACCTCGCGAAGCCTGGTCTGTAGCACGGTTTGGGTACTTGATGCATTTGTGCTATTTTCTTGAATTTTTGTAATCTTTTTATGCAACTTTCATTCGACTATTTCTTCTGATGTTCCTACACATAAATATTCTTCAATCCACTTCAATTTCACAAACAAGATCACCCCAAAAGTATTCCCTCTTTCTTTAAATACTACTTTACTTTATACCTACTAGCAAGGATAATGTATCAATTTATTCGTCTACATATTCTTTTTTCTCCTTTGCGATTCCCGCTAGTATTTTATTCTTTTGAAAAAGATGTGCACCTTTTATCTTTCATTGGTTCCACTCAAAAGCCACCCAAGTTCCCTCCTTACTTATTCTAGAGCTCATTTTACAATTAACGTGCTTTAAGACTTAAAAGGATCAAAACAATGTCAATTAAGAACAAAGTGGTACAGACTTGTACTGTGGTTGCCAAATAAAATTCTATAGGCTCAAAAGGGTTGACTAGGGATAAGTTTTATTTGTGGTAGGCATTAAGCTCAAAAAGATCAAAGAAAGCCTAAAATCATTTTTCAAACCAAGCAAAACCTAAAATTTCTCTTTAACTCACATGTCAGGGCAAGTTCTAGACTCTAATGCAATGACACGGACTATATAATTTCTCACCACACATGGCACATGACTCACTTAGGACGGTTCCATTCCGATTCTCAAATAATAAAAGTATTCACATAGCCACAAAATATTAAGCATCAAGCAGAAAGTGACACAAGCCAAGAAAACGAGATATAGGCATCAATAACATGTTATCTACTCAACAAGGCATCATAAACAATTTCAAACTATAGGGAATGTACTACACATGCTAGAGCTTAAATATGCTACTATCAAACTAGTCAAAAGCGCCTAGCAAATCTCATTCTTCCCATCCTTTTATTTCCTAAATCCTACTCTACTCTAAAGATAAAAAAAAAATAATACCCGGTTCAACTACATCATGTGGAAAAGAACCGCGGCACAAAGAAAAACCACGAGGTATTATTACTACCTAAAAGAAAAAAAAAATTGGATTTTTCTATTTTTTCAAAACAAATTGTATTTTTGGTTAGACTTTAAACCCTCAATAAAATTGTCTAGGATATCCATTGTCGGGAAAAGTCCAATCTTTTTCCATTTTTCTAAAAAAGCATTATTCAATTAAACTAACACAACTAAAATAGCATAGAAAGTCACCCAGACAATCTCTTCACCCCACACTTAAAATTGTACATTGTCCCTAATGCACACCATAAATAATAAAAGGGTAAAAGAAACTCTCTAGTAGGCCAAAGGCCGAAGAACTAGCATCTCATGGGGTACTCAGACTTCACCCAGGCTTGGTCCTTTGCGCGGGTACCTCACACTTAGTTCCAACCATTTTGTTTGCTGTTGTATCCTTCCAATAGCTTTGCTTTCCATGATCCTAGAAAATCAAAAATCGACACTACAAAAATAATACAATTTAAAAAAAAAGGTAGTAAAGCTGGGTTGCCTCCCAACAAGTGCTTGATTTAACTTTGCGGCACGACGTGAAACAACTTTACCACTTTTCTCTCTACTTCTAACTTATGAATTGGACCCCAAGTTTTGCTTCAAGCTTATGTTATTCTTCTAGGGCGACACAAATTGTTGTGAGCCACAAATTAAATGATTCTTTATGCACTTTTTGGCTTTCAACCGAGGAGTGTCACTATGCCTAGACGGCCTTGAAAATTTCAGAATATAGGGCTCATTTACCTCTTCCTTTGACTCTTGCATTGGCTCATAAAGATCAATTTCCATTTCACCATCTGAACATAGTTTAGAGAAGTGTTTGGAATGAGGTCCAACGGGCTCAAATACATGAACTTCAAGATTTTTAACCTCCTCAATACCAATCATACTAGAGTCAACTAAATTTGTAAATTCAACATCCCTGGTTGACTCTAGTATTACTTCTTCAACATCGGTATCCTCAAATTCTAGTTGATTAGATTGTTGGTGTTCTACTCTGACCTCCTCTACTAGAACCTCAATTTCGGTATCTAATTTATGATCTTCTTGGCTACTATCCACAATATTGGCTTGTTGAGCATTAAATGCTTCAACTAGTTGACTCACTTGTGCCTCCAGGTTGTGAATAGTAGCATCTTGCCTTTGTATGTGGAGTTGTTTTTAATTATTTTGTTCCAAAAGGAACCTTAGCATATCTTTGGTCTCTTTCAGGTCATCATCCCTGGGTTCTTTGTTCCTATTAGTGTAACACCCCGAAAAATTTTAAAGTACTTAAGTGTAAAGTCCGGTAAAATTTGCAAATAAAATAATGTTTCATGGTGCCGGACTAGGCTTATATGTTTGAGGATTGTAGAAATTCTTTGCGGCTTGGACCTTTTGTGTTGAACAATACATAGGAAAGTAAAAGAAATTTTTTGCCAGAAAAGTGTGTTTATGCGGTCCATTATGAGACCGCATAATCACTCTGCGGGCCGCGTAATGGCCGCAGAAGTGAGAAGGAAAGGGGCCATTCTAGCAGTAGCTATATGGTCGACTATGCGACTGCATAACTGTTATGCGGTGCATTATGCGACCGCATCACAGTTATGCGGACTGCATAGTGACCGCATATGCAAACAGATTTTTGATCATTTTTGTCAGCAATTATGTGACCATTATGCGGTCCGCATATCCATTATGCGGTCGCATATGCGACCACAGAACCATTCCGGAGCTCCATTTTTGGGTTTTTAAAACCCGACCCTATTTTATTAAATACACTCTTTGGGCCATTTTTGAGCTATAATCTGATATTTTAGAGTGAGAGAGAGTGCCCTAGAGTGAGAAGGTGTTCCTCAATAATTGATTCTTCAATTCTTGCTCAAGTTTTGGAAGATTAAGAAGGGAAACTCACTAGGTCTTCATCCTAGAGGTAAGATTCTACACCCTAACCCTCAATTTCGAATTCTGTCTAAAAATGGGTAATTAGCAAGAAATTTGTTGGGCATGAAAGTTATTTATTTTACATGCATGTGATATCAAGGGGTGTAGGAAGATTGTTTAACTAATCATGGTAAAGATTGGGTTGTAGGATGATCATATCCTCTATAAAAGGACCTTGAAACCTTATGCACACCTAGTGTTTGATAAAATGCTCAAATGAGCTAGAACTATGATCATCTTCCTAATTTCTATTCAATTTATTATATTTCTACAATAGATTGAAGTTGATAAGAATTCCAGAATATTTAGAGTGTAAGGAAGCTCAAGTGAGGTATGTTGGCTAAACGCTTCTCTTAGAATTGAATCACACGATATTCATGAAAAATATGTAAGTCCCGAGTGGTTCATTATAAAATTGGCTATTCCGAGTAAGATTGGGTTGAAAGATATATATATTCGACAAGTACCTCAAATGCTTTATTCATGTTATGTTATCAATTGAGGATGTGTTAAAATATGGTTGTGCATTAATAATGTTTCGACTTCAAGTCAAGTTAAAACGAAGGCTATTATGCCAAATTTTGTGAAATATCTTTATGTGACTTAGACTCTAAATTGCTCACATGTGTACTACACACCTTGATTTTAATTGTACTTGTTGTTGATGATGATGATGATATTTGAAATTGAAAAGGTGAGCAAGAAATACTGAATATGGCCAACGTGCTAAGATTGATCTTATAATTATGGCCATTAGTGCCAATGAAATGAAAAGATGTGAAAGTAATATGAAATGTGAAGATTGATATAAAAAGGTTGATGTCTCGAATAAGACAGCCTAGCCGGTCGGGTCGTGATCGGACACCAAGCCGCACACATGGTGGTGATTATGCTGGAAATTGTAATTGAAATGGTAATTTTGGTTGATGTCCTTAATGGATAGCCTAGCCAATCAGGTCGTGATCGGACTCCGTGTTAAAGACGGTGGTATTGATGGTGAGAGAAATTGTGGTTGATGTCTCTAATGAGATAGCCTAGCCGATCGGGTCGTGATCAGACTCCGTGCTAAGAGTACGGTGGCACTAGGTTTGTGAATAATGGCATTGTGAATAATGGTATTATGAATAATGGTATTGTGGACAATGGTATATCGACACTAAACATCTCCCAATGTGAGATATGAAAATTTATTTGAACACTGTCTTGATCCTAAATTGAGGTTTGATATTGATTAAGGCTTTCATTGATATTGTGACAATCTTGTTTGTATTATTTGTCATTCTATTGAGAGGGTGTTTAGTTATACATACTAGTGCTATTCGACGGTACTAACGTCCCCTTTGTCGGGGGCACTGCATCTTTAAATGGATGTAGGTGGTTCCACAGTAGGAGATATTGTTTAGTGATAGCAGTACACCTTCTTTCCAGCTGACTTGGTGAGCCCCACTTCATCCCGGGGTCATGTACCCTTTTTTACTTTATGTATTCGGTTTGAGGTATAGTGATAGTAGATTATATTTATGCAATTTAGACACTATTTCCACTCTAATTTAGCCGCACTTTATTGATATTTGAATGCTAAAAGATAACAAAACGCTCTAATTAAGAATTTGATGCTTTGCAGGAGCTACTCCGAGCTAGCATGGAGCTAACGAGTGTTTTGGAGTCAACATGGAGTGTGGAAGGCCAATCAAAGGTTAGCCCGGTCGAAAAGGAGCGAGAAAAGCAAGCAAGATGAACCCTCCAGGTGCGCGACCGCGAAGTGGGCTGCGAATTGGCCCGTGAACGCAAGGCAATGAGGCAGTGGAAATCCGTGGCCAGATCCGCTGTCAAATCCACAGTCGCGGACTGGCGGACGAAAGCCAAACACGCAGGGTTAATTATGTAATTTCCTAGGCGACTAACCTAAACCTATATGAAACCTAAACTTGCCCAAAAGTCAGGGATAGCTGGTTTTAGAAGATTTTAGAGGCAAGAACAAGGGAGAGAAGACGGATAACTTCCTAAGAGTTTTCATCTTCTTCTTCATACTTCTATTTGTTGATTATGAATTATTTTAATGGTTTTTTTTTCATTAGTGTGAGTAGCTAAATCTATTATCTAGGGTTGATGGAACTAATTATTGGATGAAGTCTTGACTCTATTTTGTTATAATTGAGTCGTGTTTGTTCTATGATTATTCAACTACGTATTGTATTGTGGTTAATTGAAAGGGCCCTTGATTAATCGTGTCTAGTTACCTTGTGTTGCTTGAGAAAGAACACTTAGATTGTTGTTGAACAATACCACTTTTAGGTAAGTTAAGAGATTAATTACTTGAATTTAAAAGTAGGATTAGAAATAATAAAGCTTTGGTGGGATAATTCTGAGTTGCATAAATTGTTAACTAGAGTAGTTCGAGAGAATGCTTCTAGTAAATTATCGTAATTGATCGAGAGATAACTATGGTAGCCCGGAACTCATAATCCTCATAGAGTACTATGGTGAGATTATAGCTAAAGAGTTAAGAATTAATCCGTCAATTGGGGAAATCAATAGCTCTAGATCCTTTTACCCTTGAATTCAATTTTAGTCTTTATTATTGATAATTTTATTGTCATTTTTTCTTAGCTAAATAAATTCCACTGATTATTCATAAAACTCTTGCATCCGGAAGTTGTCTGAGCTTATCATTAGCATTATTTAAAGTTGTAGTAAATAGGTTAGTTCCTTGTGGGATTCGACTCCGGACTTGAACCAGGTTATATTTGCAGCGACCGCTTAGTCCTTTATACAAGGCATAGTTGGGCGTGATCAAATTTTGGCGCTGTTGCCGGGGAACTAACGGTGTTATTTATTACAACTTAGAAGAATTGCTAGGATTCTTAGTTTGGATCAATTTCTTACGGTGTTTAAATTTTTCCATTGAAATTCTCACGTTTGAATTCTCTTGTGACTCAGGTGTATGCCTAGAAGCTCTTCGAGGACTGGTGAACTTTTTGAAGGACTCTCAGACCCCGAGAAAGAATTCAGGGCATTAAATCGAGCCAACAAGAAGAACAAACAGTTACAACAAAAACACACACTCGAAATTGAAATGGACAACGTGGACGATGTCAATGGAAACAATCGGAATAATCGGGTTGACCCAAATAATAGAGTGGTCGCACCTCTTGTGCCAGAAGCTGCTCTATATGATTGGGCACTACCAACTACTGATAACCTGGCCACCACCATTACTGTACCTAAGATACAAGCGGAGACATTCCAGATGACCAACAACATGCTACATATGTTGCAAAATAAGGGACTGTTCTCCGGGTCATACATAGAAGACCCACAACAATATGTGAAGAATTTCCTATCAATATGTGTGACCCAAAGACAGCCGAATGTGACTCCTGAAGCCATCAAGCTATTACTGTTTCCATTCTCTGTGACTGGAGAGGCTCAAACTTGGCTGAATTTGCTCCCAATAAACTCCATTGCCACTTGGAAATAATTAGTCAAACAATTCTTAAACAAGTTTTATCCTCCCAACAAGACTGCAAGGCAGATTGATGAGATATTGCAGTTCAGGTAGAAACCAACTGAGACTTTGCAAGAAACCTGGGAGAGGTTCAAGGGTATGCTAGTGAAGTGTCCACACCATGGCATTCCAGATCGGATGCTGGGACAGAGATTCTACATGGGTTTAGTAGACAGTTTGAAGGCCAATGTAGANCAAATTGAAATGGACAACGTGGACGATGTCAACGGAAAACATCGGAATAATCGGGTTGACCCAAATAATGGAGTGGTCGCACCTCTTGTGCCAGAAGCTGCTCTATATGATTGGGCACTACCAACTGCTGATAACCTGGCCACCGCCATTACTGTACCTCAGATACAAGCGGAGACATTCCAGATGACCAACAACATGCTACATATGTTGCAAAATAAGGGACTGTTCTCCGGGTCATACATTGAAGACCCACAACAATATGTGAAGAATTTCCTATCAATATGTGTGACCCAAAGACAGCCGAATGTGACTCTTGAAGCCATCAAGCTATTACTGTTTTCATTCTCTGTAACTGGAGAGGCTCAAACTTGGCTGAATTTGCTCCCAATAAACTCCATTTCCACTTGGAAATAATTAGTCAAACAATTCTTAAACAAGTTTTATCCTCCCAACAAGACTGCAAGGCAGATTGATGAGATATTGTAGTTCAGGCAGAAACCA
>AWOL01S0023960.1:0-18236 GCA_000715115.1 Nicotiana otophora
CCTCCCCAGACCCCATTAATGGGATTCTACTGGGTTGTTGTTGTTGTTGTTGTTGTTGTTGGGAAGAGTCAAAACTTCGCAACTTGTGAATTGTGATTGCATATTTTAGACTTTAATAATAAGGTAAGGGCCGGTCGTCCTTTCAAATTTAAATAACACAAGTATATATATGGTAAAAATCAGTTTATATTAAATATTCAAATAAAAGAGTTACATGTGGAATCGGAGACAAACGGAGGACGAAGTAAGTGGAAGCCAAAACTGAGGATAACAACTTTAGTTGGCACCGGACAGACCCCGAAGGGAACATTATTAAAGAGGACAAAACAAAGATTTGCCACCCAATGACATTCAATGAACAATATTCCTCAGTATTAAATACACAATCTATTATAGAGAATTTAGGCATTCATAGTTTGTCGTTATATATTCATGGCCCCATAATTATTATTAAAGAGGGGCTTGATCCTGTGACCATGTTCCTTAGGTGTAGCTATAAATAGTGACTTCAACAGCCATTTGAAGACACGAAAATTCTGACAAACTTATGTTACACATTATTCTAAGCTCAATAATAATTTATTTTCGGTCTATCAATATTCTTATTGATGTATTCAGAAGACCTACTCCCTGAACCAAGCTGTTTGATGTCTTATCTCGATTTCAGTGCTAAATCTTGTATTGTATTTAATTTATTTACCATTTTGGGATCAAATCGATTCGCTAGTCAATAAACCACGTTATAAATTCAACTGTATCATTTTATGGGTTAACAGTTTGGCTCCCACCGTGGGGCTTAGACAGTTGCGTAATTAAGTTGATCCTTGCATATAATACTAATATATTTGATTCTTTATTTCTTAGCAAAAAATCGTAAAAGATCGCAAATAACGATGTCAACATCGCACACAACATTGAGGCATAAGGAAATCCGCCACGACACGAAGATTCGATCAGTGACACCCGCAACGAGGAAGACGTAGCCATGCCAGTCCATGGCGGGCAATATCCACGACACATACGCTAGGCGACTCCTGATGACGCCGAAGACGAGCACGTTGCGGAAATGGTAAGGATATTGAGAGAACAACAAAGGTCTATCATGGGTCATCTCTCACAGCAAGACCAGACCATGACAGAATTGAGGCAAGCGTTGTCGGGTGCTTCCAGCAATGTGAATGGAAAAGGTCTAGTTCCTCCCGATACTCCCGTAAATCAAACAGCAAAAAAGGTTGATAACAATTCCCCGAGGGGTGAGGTCGGCTTCGATGTAGCCGGGGGAGCGGCATCGAATCTGGTAACAACAACGGGAATGATCCCTTTAAAACCAAGCTCATGCGATTTATGAGGGAAATAAACTCCAAAATGGACTAGATTTCGGGCGCACCGCCAGTGTTGAAGGGATAAGACTCAAAGAAATACACCCAGTTGTCGTTTGAAATAGAGCGCGACACCACAGTTAATCGCGAAGTGGTTCAAAATTCCAGACGTACTAAAATATGATGGGACTTCGGATCCTCAAGATCACATCACTACCTACACAACGGTGGTGAAAGAAAACGACGTCAGGAGTTTGGATCTTGTTCATAGACGGAGTTTTCAACGTGAAAGGGTCCGGTCTTGGGGTAGTATTAATTACGCCCTCAGGAGAAACCTTGAGGTAGGCCATAAAAATTGTTCCCTTGACTAATAATGAAGCCGTGTATGAGGCTTTAGTTGCAGGACTTGAACTGGTCCGGTGACTAGACTCTAAGGTCATTGAAATTAAATGTGACTCCCAACTTGTGGTAAATCAAGTATACGAGATCTTCGACACCAAAGGGGAACACATGCAACAATATGTGGCGAAAGTTCAACCTATGCTCGCACGGTTTAGGGAATGGTCAATCACCCACATCCCGAGAGAAGAAAACGCAAAAGCAGATGCACTGCCAATCTGGGCTCGTACACGGAAATGAAGGGATCAGATTCTGGTACTGTCATACAACTCATGCATTCGGTATTGGATGTGGACGGCTATTATGAAGTAAATGCGACCAACTTGGTCTGGGACTGGAGAAATGAAATCATCGACTACCTTGAGAATGTCAAACTAGTCTTGTTCATGGATAGGATTGGATCGAATTTAGTATCTTTCGGATCATAATTTCGGATTTTGTATTTTGCAAATTGCAATCCAAATCTGAACCAAATTAAACTCGGATTGGATCGGATTTTGATGTTTGGATCGGATAAATATTTCGAATTTTGGTTCGGATCATATGCCTTATTAAGATGCTAAAATAAATAATTTTAATATGTTATATCGTACCATTTTCATTAGCAAATCTCATTCATTTCCATATCTTTTACTTTTAATATTGAAAGGAAAGAAAAGGTAAAAACAGTGAGAGAAATAACAAAGAAACCTTAGAATTTTTAAAAGGGCACTCCTCATTTTTATATGTAAAATATAAATTTGGGTTTCAGATCGGTTTGGATGTAAATTGAGCCAAACCATATCCGATCCGATATCCAAAATAATTAAATTAAAGATCTGAAATCCTATCCAAAGAGCTAAAATCCAATCAAAACCAATCAGAATAACACAGATCGGTTCAGATTTTCGGGTTGACCCAAATAATGCATAGCCCTACGGCAAACTGCCTGAAGACCCGACGACATAATCAGGCACTCTGCATCAAAACATCTCGTTACAGCTTCTGGGGAGGACAATTATACAAAAAAGACATTCCAAGGCCCGTTGTTCCGGTGTTTAAGAGCCGCTGAGGCTAATTACATCATGAGAGAGGTTCACGAAAGAATCCATGGAAACCATTCAGGTGAAGATTCATTGCTGTTAAAATTAGTTAGGGAAAGATACTACTATCCCCGGATGGAACAAGATGCTAAGGCATTCATTTAGAAATGCGACAAGTATCAACGACATGCACCGCTAGTGCACCAACCGGCAGAGCTACTATACTCCATATTATCCCCATGGCCATTCATGAAATGGGGGGTGAATATAGTCAGTTCGCTGCCACCGTCTCCCGGTAAGGTAAGTTTTCTTTTGATTTTTACTAATTGCTTCTCTAAGTGGGTTGAAGCATGTCCTCATCAGAAAATCTACAAGCGTGAAGTGGTCGATTTCCTGTGAGATAACCTAATCTGCAGGTTCGGAAAACCAAGGGAGATAGCCTGCGATAATGGGCCATAATTCATAGGCGCAAAGGTCACAAAATTCCTTGAGGATTTGAAAATAAAAAGAATCACTTCTTCACCATACCATCCGAGCGCAAATGACCAAGTGGAGTCGACAAACAAGGTGATTATTCAAAACTTCAAAAAGAGATTGGAAGCAGCCAAAGGCAAATGTCCTGAAAAGTTACCGGGAGTGCTAGGGGCATACCAGACAACGACCAAGTCAAGAACAGGAGATATACCTTTCTTTCTCGTATACAAAGTAGAAGCCATGATCCCGGGGGAAGTAGAAGAACCTACTATGAGATACTTACGTTGAAATAAACAATGAACCTTTGCTGGTCAAATTGGAGTTACTTGACAAACGCAAGGACTTGGCGCACATAAGGATGATGGCCCAGAAATAAAGAATGAAAAGATACTATAATCGAAGAACCAATCTACGTTATTTCAAAGTAGGAGACTTGGTTTTAAGAAAAGTGACTCAAAACACCTAAGAACTCAATGCAGGAAAGCTGGGCCTGATGTGGGAATGTCCCTAACGGGTTTCAGCTCTCACTGGCAAAGGATCATATAAACTGAAAAACCAAGACAGAGTAAAATTACCGAGCAACGGGAATGTGGAATGCCTAAAAATGTATTATTGCTGATGATCATCGCTTATACTGAAAGAATGTGTTGCACTTATTTTCCTTCATCCAGTTTTGTCTCAATTGGGTTTTTCTGGAAAGCATACTATGAAAAAAACGTCATCAGCAGAATTAAGACCTTTAAATGACAAGACATAGAAATGACAAACAACTGCTGGATGGTTAGATAGTCTTTGACTCGATAACAAAGTTTTTAACGGGAAACAAAGCTTGCTATCGGACCAAAGGTTATTCTACCGTTCACGAGTTCTCCTTCCCTCCAAGCCATTGGGGGGTGGTTAAATAATCTTTGGCTTGGTATCAAAGTTCCTAATTGGAAACGAAGCTTGCTATCGGACCAAAGATTATCAAACCATTCAGTAGTGAAATCCTCAAAAGAGTAAGATTTTCAGTGTTCTAATTCGCATTCTTCACATTCGAACAATAGGGGGGGGAATGATATGAGAATACGGCAAACTGATTGCCACATAAACCGGGACTACGAAATCTGGGAACAAAAATGTCTCATCGGGACTGGGAATATGCATCCAGCCCTATAGAAACAAGTTGTATAAATTATCTATAAAAAATGCAATTTCATTTTCAGCAAAATGAATGTTTATGTACTTTTGAAGATAGAAAAAATAAAAATAAAGTCCTTTTATTTTTATCTTATTTTTTGTCCAAACGATGAATTAATTTTATCATTTGAAAGTTAATCAAGTACTTCGAATGCTAGTGCTGGAATGAACAAAAGACGTCATATTTAAGATCATCATAAACATAAGAGGGCCCTCTCTTATGAAGCCCTCACAGTAAAGAGTTGGTTCCCGAAGATTTTATGCACGAAACCCAAATGCTATCGGGAAAATAATACACCTGAAGTCTTGCATAACTCGACGCAAATAAGTAAACATTGTGCAATGCTTAAAAAAAGCATTTTTATATATCAAATGTGACAAGTGGCACAAGTACAAAAGTATGAAAATAAATCAGCAAAGGGAAAAGAAAGCAAAAAAACTAAACTATTGCACCCAAGAACTGGGGGAAGAGAAGCATCTGTATCCCCAGGAGAAGTATGCGGATTTGTCGTCGACTTGGGATCTTGGCCTTCATCATTATCCTCTTCAAGTTCCTCCTCAGTTCCCAAGAACTCGGAACCAGAAGAGTTAGTTGTATTGTGCCGAGCCGGGAGGCACCTTCGATTGGTTGACTCCAGCTCTCGGGCCTTGGAGATTTTGGCATCAAAATCATTTACGCCAAATCCAAGGTTTTTCTCCTCATGTTATACATAGAATGTGTTTTCTCAATAGTGGGTGAATATGCTCGATGTTGGAGTTCTGATTTAAGTCGATCAACCTCGGTCAAAAGGCCATCCTGCTTGGATCTCGTGGCCTTAAGGCTTAGATCGACGTCACAGATAGTGGTTATATGAACCTTATTATGTTCCATGACCCTTTTATATTTATCCTCCATCTGGGCACGCTTATCTTCAGCAGCAGTAGCCTCTTCAACTTTGGAGCTCAAGGTTGCCTCCAAGTTATTCAATCTCTCAATGGAGGCAGCTTCGCGCTCGGCAGCAGCAAGTGCAGCATTTTGGACCTCAGACCATTTAGCTGACGAGGCCAATGTGTATTGGGATTTCCTGCTCGTACTCTGTCAAATTCTAATATAGTTTAAGATATCGTCCCACAGAGACTGGATAATCTATGCTACAAACTTGTAATATTTTAACTACTATTTGAGAGAATCAAATTGATGAAAAAGTGAGTGAGGTTTAAAACTTTTTGATTACTTAAACAAAATAAATAACTTTTTGAAGATTTATAATTTAAAAAGAGTTGGAAATCATTGAATTCACTTGATAATATTACTATAATAAAATATCAATTTCTACATTTATTTCTCTAAAGAATAATTGCTTATTTCTAATACAATTATATTTTGCTCACTAAGAAATAACCAATTAATAACACTCCCTGAGAGTTATGTTAATTAATCAATTTAAGACTAGTGACGTTTAAACCGAAATATTTTTCGTTCTTGAATTGTGCTAAAAGAAAGTAAAAACTTCGTGAGAATATTTTTACTAAGGATCAATAATCTTGCCTACAACAATTCCTCCGTGAGAATTAAAACTGAAGCAAGTAAGATTACTGACTTGAAATAATAGTTTACTGAAAAATTACTTTCACTCTACTATTTTATTCATCAGTTATTATATATTAATTTTGCTCCGCGAGAATTACAAAATTAATATATGAATAACTTAGAGATAAAATATAGAGATGTGATGATAGAGTAATTAAAAATTATCATTTCAGCACAATATGAAATGTAAATAAAACATTTCAAGCCAAGAATATATAAAAATTGAGATAATATTATAAAATATATCAAGCTTCATCAACTATCCCAACAAAAAGAAATTACTCTATTATGGAGTAAGAAAAGCTAAAAACGATATTTAGAAGACTAGAAATATTTAAAAAACTAAGGAAATATTTTTACTACAAAGAAAGAAGACCAAGAATAGTTCTTGTCTTGCAAGGATTGATCTCCTTATATAAAGAGAGCTTGCTATTTATAGGAAAAGATGAATAGCTTTTGTCATGTTCCACTTTTACGAATGTGAAATCCATGTATGCGAAGTGACCTTTGTGTAGTAGATTCCATATATGCAACTATGGCACTTGTGCTTCACTCTTGACTTCATGAGTTAGTCTTGCAAATGTAGGTTCCATGTATGCGAATGTGACCTTTGCAAATATAGATTCCACACATGCATTTATGACTCTTTTGCTTCCATTCTTGACTTCATGAGTTAGTCTTGCAAATGAAGGTTCCATTTATGCGAATGTGACCTTTGCAAATATAGATTCCACACATGCTTCTATGACTCTTTTGCTTCCATTCTTGACTTCATGAGTTAGACTTGCAAATGTAGGTTCCATGTATGCAAATATGACCTTTGCGTATATAGATTCCACATATGCATCTATAGCTCTTTGGCTTCCATTCTTGACTTTATGGGTTAGACTTGCAAATGTAGGTTCCATGTATGCGAATGTGACCTTGCGTATATAGATTCCACATATGCAACTATGCTCCTTTTCATCTCCAATTATCTCTTTCCATAAGCCCATATGTATATTCCACATTTACGAATATGAAGATGATGTGTGCAACTGTGGCTTTGCTTCATTCTCTTGTCTTTTAGCCTCTTTCCTTCTTTTTCATAATTTCTTCTTCCTACAAGATTTGTTAGAAAATATGCGAGGATAGGATATCATTATTCATATTTTATTTTAAAAACTTATTTTTTACATATGAAATAACATGAATAATTTAATCCATCACTAGTCTTGGCTTTTTGAAATTGTACATTTACTAGGAGGCTATCACTTCTTACTCGCTCTGCTGCAACCGAGCCTCCAACTCATCGGCTTTAGCAGCTTTTGCTTCCAGTACCAGGAGGAGAGCAGCAACTTGGTCCCTCTCGGCCAACAGTTGATCCCGTACGTGGACATAAGCTTTTCTTTATCAAGTGAAGGCCCTTGAAAGCAAGAAAGTTGGTATGCGAAGCAAAAATCCAAGTTAGAAATCCTACCATAACAAATCAAGAGAAAACATACAGTAAAAAGGACAAGTACCATACTCATGTTGCGTTGTGCATGGCATAATTTATCATACACTGCCCCGAAAGAGAGTGTATTTTCTTCTTGTCTTTCTTTAAAGCCAGCGGCTTCAGCTAATTAGCGAGTTTCACAGGCCGAAATAGCATATGGCACTTGGTAGAGACCGAGAGGGAGACACACCTCCTTCTCTGGGGATCTGCAGAGAGGGGCAAATAGTTGTGCCCCAAATTTCCATGATCTAGGGACTGGGAAGGAGGGATATCCTCATCTCGGGTGTCTGCGTCTGGTAGAGGTGATGTAGCAGTTGTTGGTGACGAAGGTATGGCAGACGTGGAAGGAGATGAAGCTGATGATATTATGGGTTGAGAAGTAGCTGCGACAAAGGCAGTGTTGGTTGTAGGTTGCTCACCAACTGAAGACGGAAGAGGCCCAATACTCAGCCTCATAGTACCAAGAGCAGCAATCGGGACTGGAAAGGGAGAACTGACACTCTCTATTAAGTCAAACTCTCCCAGAGTGCTTGGGCATTGTCCTCGGTTGAGGTTATAAGCTCTTTAGATTGAGCATTTTGTTGAGCTGATGAAGGTCGTTGTCTCCTTTGTAGGGAAGCCCCTTCATCACTAGCTTCCCCATCATCACCAATCACCATAGTGGTTGCGGCTATCTCAGGCACGACTTTCTTCACCTTTTTATTTTTGCTCTCGGCCGAGCAAGAGCTCCACCTTTTTGGTTGCTTACTCTACGGCCGGGGACTCCGAGAGGAAGCACTTGTAACGAGAGTGAATCCGATGGCACATGTTCGGGTGAAGGCCTCCTTCTCGGGGAAAGTAACAGAGCCCTGCGGAAGACCTGAATTCAACGAAAAAAGAAGTTAACCAGTTTTCTTATACAAAAAAATGAGATCAAGACAAGATCAGTTTCACGAGTCAACTTACCGTGATTTAGGACTTCCACCCGTATTTTAGGGCCATTTCTTTCCACCAACGGGTCTCAAGCATGGTGACGTCCAAAACCTTCTGAAGTCACTGGTCCAAGCCTTTAACACTTGGAGGTGTCCGCCGAAATGCTGAAATAATGAAAAGAGAAGGGTTTGTAACATCATGAAATAACCTTTTTTCAAAGAAAAGACAGACCTTGAACTTACGTGTAATAGTCCAGGACTCAGGGAAAAATGGAGTTGTGGCTAGGATGATATCCCTGGTAGCAACAATGATGGTAGACAATAATCTCGTATTTTAGTCGCTTATTGTACTCTAATTCACTGCACTTTACTTGTGTTGAGCTTTAATTGGTATTGATTTTGTACTTATTGTGTGTTTTATACTTTGTAGGAGTGATTTCGAGTTATGTAGATGTTGTGGAGATAATTCCAGCTATTTGGAGCTTTGAAGTTTGAGTAGAAGCCCAAGCAATTAAGTTGGGATCGAGTCCAGGTCTGAGGACTGAGTATGTATTTAAAAAGTAAAAGAAATAAGAATAAAAAGTATGAGTGGAGGAAATAATGGCATGCAAATTAAAGTTTGCAAGATACTTTGTGTCTGCCAACATGCCAAACTTTTGAGCAATTCAAATAAATGCAAAAGGCCACAATAACATGATGTCACACGTTTTTAGGCCAAAACGAGCAACTCTCTACTTTTGTCCACAGCCGTGCTGCATGGGGCACCGTGAGGCGTGATACGGTAGTGCAAAATGTGGCCAAATTTGATTTTTCAAAGTGTTTTGGAATTCTCTATAGGCGCGCCGCATGGCGCGATGCAGTAGCACAAAAATATTAGAGTGACTTCCTATTTCCGCTAAAAGGGGTAGTTTCGTGTGGGGTTTATGGGGAGACGGCTTAAATACACCAAAAACACCATTTCTGGGACTTCTGACACAATTTCGACCTACGGAGGCTAAGGAGGCTTGGGAAGAACACAAGCATAAGGATTTCATCATTCCTTCCTCACTCAAGATCCGGGTTTGGATTGAATTTATGTTTTCCTATACTTTAGTTAAATTTGTGAAGAAATTCTCCATGTATATGGAGTAGTTCCTTTGGGGTTTTGATGGATTTCGTGTATTGATAATTGTTTGTGGATTATAACTCTGTTTTTATATATTTGAATTATTTTTGGAAGATTTAATTATTGCATCTATATTTACTTGTTCTTGTAATCGAAAGAGGCATAACTTGTGATACTTTGCATTATATTATTGGTTAAGTTCATAGATTCTTTCTAAGTAATCGAAAGATACTAGTTGAATCATTGATTAAACCTAGTTAGGAGAATAATCGAAAGAGGTTTTCCTAAAGACCAATCCACTACGAATTTTTACATATCTTCACAGTGTTTAAATTGGTTCATCTAGTGAGGTTAAGACTTAATCAAGATAGGAGTTTTTGTTGAACGTTTGAATTAATAATAGAGTGAATTTGAGAGACTCACTCGAACATTGAAAATGAATTATCTAGAGTTAGATCCCGAACAATTATCTTGCATCTATCATGTCAAGACCCTATCTTGCATCTATCATGTCAATACCCTATCTTCTCCCACTGATAACCTTAGTTGCTTATTCCTTGTCTCGATAGTCATTAGTCAATAGTTTTAGATTCTTAGTTAATTTCAATTCTTAATCATATAAATCTCAATTGTTAATCCTCTTGGATAGCAATCAAGCTAAAAACTATGAGAATATTGTTCAAATCCAATCCATGTGGATACGATTTTATACTATACTATCTTTGATGAGCGAGCACAATTTAAGCGAGTGTCGTCAAACAGTAACAAACCACTCCATCTATCCACTGTCATTGTCGTTATCTATGTTGGTGAGCAAAGCATGGTGGCCACATTTGCTGAGATTTATTACTCCCCACAAAAAATCTTGGGGGAGTAGAGATTCATCATGCGAGCCAATATGAGCTCTTCCTTCGTCTCCTAGCACAGCCGTCGTAGACAAGCTACCGTTCGCCACACCAAAGGGCCCACCTGTGCCAAACAAATCTGGTATTTATGGCACAACTCCAAAATTACTAGGTCAATTCTCCTGCTCAAAGAGAATGCTCCCAAAGTGAATAGGTACGTGTAAACGTACATGAAGCCTTCTTAGGGAAGGTTATTCACTCCACCAGTTAGGGAGCGATGATGTTCAGATCATGACAATCACAATCCTCCTTCACAGTAGGAATGTTGTAAGGACGGATGGAAGAAGGCTATGCACCAACAGCCCATGTACGAGAATTTGTAGAAGAAAACTTCTCTTCGAAGTCCTTGGCTGTGTTGAGTCTTGTGGGAATAATGGTGCTTACCGTAGGGGGGTCAGCATCAACGGCGTTTTCTTTATTTTTTTAGAGAACCTGAATTCTTGGAAGAAGAAGCCATGACCAACAGAAGGTAATAAGAGTTCTTTGAAGAAGAAGATTAAAGAAAAATGAAAGCAAAAAGGAGTTGAATGCAAAAAAGTTGATAGAGTTTGTAGAACAGTGAAGTGTAAAAGAAGAAGATGGGATGTATAAGTAAAGAAATAGGTGGCTAAAATCGTGACCATGATTACCTCGAGAACCGACGAAAATATTGCTAAATTATGGAGTAACACATGTTAGGGTATTAAATACGGAGAGACGTGCGTCTAATGAAGCCACAAAACATTTTCAGAAGGGATCAAAAAAAATTTTGCCAAGAAAGGAATCTTCACCAATATCCCAATGGCACAAAGATGTGACACCGGAAAGCAGGGGGACTATCTGTATAAGGTAAAATATGTTCATACTAAATACTCGAATAAAAGAGCGACACATAGAACTGGAGACAGACGGAGGACGAAGCAAGTAGAAGCCAAGACCGAGGACATCAACTTCAGTTGGTACCGGGCAAACAACGAATGGAACATTGTTAACGAGGACAAAATAAATATTTGCCACCCGATGGCATTCAATGAAGAATATTTCTCAGTATTAAATACACAATCAGTTATACAGAATTTTGGCATTCATAGCCTGCCGTTATATATTCATCAATGACCCCCATAATTATCATTTAAGAGGGGATTGATCCTATGACCTTGTTTCCTAGGTGTAGTTATAAATAGTGACTTCAACAGCCATTGTAAGACACGAAAATTCTGACAAACTTATGCTACACATTATTCTAAGCTCAATAATACTTTATTTTCTATTTATCAATATTCTTATTGATGTCTTCAGAAGCCCTGCTCCCGAAACGAAGTTGTTTGTTATCTTATCTCGATTTTAGCACTAAGTCTTGCATTTTAGTTAATTTATTTATCATGTTGGGATCAAATCGATTTGCTTGTTTATAAACTACGTTATAAATTCAACTGTACCGTTTTACGGGTAATCAACAAGTTCATTTGAGTTCATTTCTACATCATTTTTGTTAAATTAAAAAAGGATATGGCAGACAATTAAAGAAATTAATGGACAGATTAAAGGCCCCTGGGCTATACTGGGGGATTTTAACTGTGTTCTACACAAGGAGGAAAGAATAGGCAGCCCAGTCACAATGGCAGAAATTAGAGAGTTCAAGCAATGTGCTTAGGAGTGTTCACTGATGGACCTCAAATCCACAGGAGCATTTTTCACATGGACAAACAAATATGAGGGGATAGGGTGCTCGATCGAATTGATAGAGTGATGGTGAATGATGAGTGGAACCTGAAATTACCTGCATCAAGTGTACATTATAGAAATGAGGGGCTGTCTGATCATTGCCTAGCTAATATAAGCTAGGAACAGGGAAACAAAGGGAAGAATAAACTATTTAAATACTACAACATGTGGAGTTTGGCAGCAAATTTCAAGGAAAAAGTTAAAGCTGGTTGGAGGACTGAAAGGAAGGGCACTAAAATGTATGAATTAGGGGGGAAGTTACATAGAATTAAACACACTTTAAAACAGTTGAATAAGGATAAATTTAGTGAAGTAGAGAGGAAAGCAGATGAGGCAATGATGAAGCTGCAAAACTGCCAAGAAGACATTCAAAAGGATCCAAACAATACTGAGCTGATAGAAGAAGAAATGAAATTATTCCAGGAATGTAGATCATGGAACAAGCCTAGAGAATAGCATTTGAGACAAAAGTCCAAAATACAGTGGTTGAATCAAGGTCATATGAACATGAAATTCTTTCATAGCATGATGAAGGCAAGAAGGAATTCCAATAGAATTCTAGCTATTGACAATGCAGAAGGATAATATGTAACTGAGTTAGAGGAGATAGCTAAGGCATTTATAATATTTTATGAAGGTTTGCTGGGAACCAAACAACAGGAAAGAGATCAGGTATGCAGTCAATTGGTAAGACAAGGCCAATAGTCTCTGATAGGCATAGTAAAATGCTAATAGAAAACTTTATTAAGAAGGAAGTGAAGGAAGCACTATGGGCTATTGATGGGGACAAGGCACCAGGACCAGATGGTTTTGGAAGTCAATTCTTCAAAGATGGGTGGGAAATTGTAGGAAAGGATATGGTAGATGTTGTGATGGAGTTCTTCAAGAATGGGAAAATGCTTAAAGTTTGGAACAATACAGTAATCACCCTCATACCAAAGAGTGCACATGCTTCCAGTGTAGGAGATTACAAGCCAATAGCATGTTGTAATACAATATATAAAGTCATTTTCAAGATGATTTGCAACAGAGTCAGAATGGTTCTCCCTGAGATAATATCTGAGAATCAAAGTGCATTTGTAGCTGGTAGAAGTATTGTGCAGAACATTCTTATTTGCCTAGATTTAGTAAGATTATACAACATAAAAGCTACAACTAAGAGCTGTTTGATCAAAATAGACCTCAAGAAAGCATATGATACAGTAGAATGGGGGTTTGTAGAGGAGATGTTGTATGCTATGAACTTCCCTGGTAAGTTCATCAAATGGGTGATGAATTGTATATCTACACCACAATACAGTATAGCATTGAATGGGGGATTATATGGCAATATTCAGGGCAAAAGGGGATTGAGGCAGGGGGACCCTATATCACCACTAGTGTTTGTCATATGCATGGAGTATTTCTCTAGAATAATGAGAGGGTAGCAAGTATGCCAGGATTTGAATTCCACACTAAGTGCAAAGGGATGCAGTTGAATCATTTGTGCTTTGTTGATGATGTTCTACTGTTTTGTAAGGGAACATATCAGTCAGTATTGCTAATGCTTAGAGGACTTCATACATTTTCAAAGGCATCATGTGATGACCGAAAATGTCATCTTTAAACTTAATAATTAATTCTGTATTCTAAGACCTCGAAAATCACTATTTATCATTACTCGACTTGCGTGCGCAATCCGTAAAATTTTTCGAAAAGTTTTTATGTGAAAATAGATTTAAAATGTGAATTAGAGCTTTAAAACTCAACTGAGTTGACTTTGGTTAGTATTTTGAGCAAACGCACTCGGATCAGTATTTTGACAGTTCCGGTAGGTCCATATCGTGATTTGGGACTTGGACATATGCCCGGAATCAAATTTCGAGGTACCTAGCCCGAGATATGGAATTTTGATGAAAAAATAAAAATTTAAGTTCAAATAGTGACCGGATGTCAAATTATGTGCAAACAACCCCGGAATAGAATTTTGATGATTCTAACAGCTCCGTAAGGTAATTTTGGACTTAGAAGCGTGATCGAAATTTTATTTAGAAGTCCGTAGTGAAATTGGGCTTAAAATGGCTAAAATATAAATTTAAGTTTGGAAGTTTGACCGGGGAGTTGACCTTTTGCTACCGGAGTCGGAATACAGTTCCCAAAATTTTCATAGCTTCGTTATGTCATTTAAGACTTGTGTGCAAAATTTGAGGTCAATCGGACTTGATTTGATAGGTTTCGACTTCGAATGTAGAAGTTGGAAATTTTAAGTTTCATTAAGCTTGAATTGGAGCATAATTCGTGGTTTCAGCGTCGTTTAATGTGATTTGAGGTTTCAAATAAGTTCGTATGATGTATATCTGGTTGAGGTCCCGAGGGCCTCGGGTGAGTTTCGGATGGTTAACGGATCAAAAATTGGACTTAAACAGCTGCTGTAATTTTTCCCTTCTGCTGGAAATTCTGGGTTGTGATCGAGCCCAAGATCGAGGCCCATGATCGGACTCCCAAAATCGGACTCCCTGATCGAGCTCTCATGATCGTGCTCACATGACCGGACTCCCTGATCGAGCTCCCTAATCGGACTCCCTGATCGAGCTCCCTGATCGGACTCCCTAATCGAGCTCCCTGATCGGACTCCCTAATCGAGCTCCCTGATCGGACTAGATAGATCTGTAAGTTATAAAAAACAGGGGCATTCGTCTCATTTGCCATTTTTGACGAACTTGAGCTTGAGCAGAGGCGACTTTGGACAGATTTTCAAGGGATAAACGTTGGGGTAAGTGATTCTAACTCGGATTTGGTCTACATATACAAGTATATCATTGTTTTCACCATAAATTAGTGTTTTGAGATTGAAATTTGGGAAATTTTTGAAATATCATAGAAATAAAATTTCAAGATTTCGGTATCTATTCGAAGTCGGATTTGAGTGAAACTGGTATGGTTGGACTCGTAATTGAATGGGTTATCGAATTTCATAACTTTCGTCGGATTCCGAGACGTGGGCCCCACGGACGAATTTTTAATTAATTTCTGAATTTTTATTAAAAATGTAGTATTTCCTTATAGAATTGATTCCTACAAATTTTAGTGATTGTATCGAATTATTTTGGTTAGATTCGAGCCAATCAAAGTTGGATAATCGAGGAAATGGCCTACTAGTGGATTAAATTGGAGCAAGACGAGGTAAGTCTCTTGTCTAATCTTGTGAGGGGGAAATTACCCCATAGGTGATTAAAATTAAATAATTGTTGCTAATTGTAGGGGACTACGTACGCACGAGGTGATGAGAGTCTGTGCATAGCTACTATTAATGCTAAAGTCCGGGTAGTTTAGGACTCAAAGCATTAATTACTTGTGTAAATTATATTTCTTGTTTAATCAATATTATTGGCATACATATATTGTGAATTGTTAGATAAAAATATTAAAGGATGAAAATCTCATATGCTTAAATTTTCTGTTTAAATTAATTAATTGTTAAGAAAAATTGTTCTTCCTCCTGAATTTATCTTATAATAAATATACTCTCATTCCGGAGGTACATAAGAAATTATCTTCCTTTCTTGTGGAGCGGGCCCTGTCTGTCTCTTATACACATCTGTCTTTGACTCGATNGAAAAATTGTTCTTCCTCCTGAATTTATCTTATAATAAATATACTCTCATTCCGGAGGTACATAAGAAATTATCTTCCTTTCTTGTGGAGCGGGCCAAATGCCTCGTCAGGATAGATGCATCTATAGATCGTGCCGCACGTCCCTTGGCAGTGTACACGAAATTCTGGATCGGGTCGTACGACCGCGGCAGAAATCGTGCTTAATAATAATAATTACACGATACTTGGACAGTTTATTGCACCTTGTAAAGCTATTTGATAAATTGAAAATTTATTGAAATTGAATTGCATCTTGTAAGCTATTTGATAAATTAGAAATTTATTGCAATTGAATTGCAGCTTGTAAAGCTATTTGATAAATTTGAAGTTTTATTAAAATTGAAGGATTTAATTAATAGATTGAAAATTATTGCATTTGAAAGATTTTTATTATTCTGCTAATTGAATAAATTATTGTTAACTCTGTAAATCATGCTGATTTGAATAATTATAATTTATTCCATTTATTATTGATGACCCTTAGTGAGTGTCAAAGTCGGTCATCTCGTCTCTACCACTTCGAGATTAGGCTTGATACTTACTGGGTACACGTTATTTACGGACTCATGCTACACTTGATGTACTTTTTGTGCAGGACCTGAGGCAAAACTAGTGGAAAACCTATCGTCTTACACCCACGTTATCCAGGGGCATAATGGTGAGCTGTCTTTTTGAGCCGTTCTATAGCTACCAGTGTCTCTCCTTGTATTTTTTTTTATTCTGTCTATTTTTATTTCAAACAGTATTTGAGGTTTTGTATAATCTACTAGATGCTCATATACTTGTGGCACCAGGTCTTGACACACACATTGGCGGAATTTGGTGTCTTATTATTTTTCTTGGATTTAAATTTTATCGATATATATTTAATGTATTAGTTGGCTTGCCTAGCTATAGTGTTGGGCGCCATCACGACCTATAGGTGAAATTGGGTCGTGACACATCAGGACTTTGCACAAATACTGGGAAATCTAATATTTTTAGTGCTAATATGGAACAACAAAGCTTACTGGATTTGTGTGAGCTAACAGGGTACCAGAAGGGTAAACTACAATTTAAATATCTGGGGGTTCCAATCTCAACCAAAAACCTGAATATGTATAGACTGTGAAATGTTAGTTGACAGGATGACAACAAGAATTAAAACTTGGGGATCAAAGCACCTCTCATATGCACGAAGAGTGCAGCTTATCAACTCAGTATTAATGCATGTACACATATTGGGCATTTATATTCCTACTACCAAAGGCAGTGATGAAACAGATTAATACAGTGTGCAGGAATTTCCTATGGGATAGGAAGGAGGTGAGCAACAGAGCACCATTAATAGCATGGGATCTGGTATGTAAACCAAAGGAAGTGAGAGGCTTAGGTATCACTAATGGAGTATTATGAAATGAGGCTGCAATAGGTAAATATGTCTGGAATATAACTAGGAAGGCAGATGACCTATGGGTGAAATGGATGGATCATATCTACTTAAAAGACTGCTCTTGGTGGCAATATAAGCCTCCTAAGGATTGTTGCTGGTATTGGAAGAAAATATGCTCGGTGAGAGACAGGTTTGTACAGGGGTATGTAGACCAAGGGTGGCTAATAAAAAATGGCAACTATAATATCAAAAGTGGCTACTTATGGAGACTAGGAAGAATGGAAAAGTGGCCTTGGAGTAGGTGGGTATGGAGTAAAGGAAATGTTCCTAAGCACAGTTTTATATGTTGGCTGGCTGGACATGGCCGATTATTAACAAAAGTGAGATTGCAAAATATGGGGGTTACACAGGATACAATGTGTGCAATATGTGATAATACACCTGAGACGATTGAGCATCTCTTTTTTGAATGCCAATTCTCTAGAGCTTGTGTGCAGGCTATGGTAAAGTGGTTGAATATTGGAATCGAGAATACTACACTACAAAGAATGTGGAGAAGATTAACAAGAGGGGTCAAAGGTGAAAACTGCAGGAATCTGGTAAACTCAGTACTAGCAGCATTGGTCTATTATATATGAAAGGCAAGAAATGAAGCACTATGGCACTAAAGACTCCCTAAACCTGAAGCAATATGTACACAAATTCAACAGGAATGCAAAACTAGACATGACAGAAATGGCAGTAAGAAAGGAAGCAGAAGATATAGGGAATGGATAGAAGAGTTGTATAGGAAAAAGATATAGATTTACAGAATTATAGACATTTTGTTGAAATTGTCAAAAGTCCCACATCGGTGGATGACAATTTTGAATGGGAATTTCACCCTATAAAAGGAGGCCTAATATTTAGGATTTAGACACACCTCTCATTTGCTTTTTTTATCTTCTTAAGGCATTTGTATCTTCTCTCTTTAGTATTATTTCACTTGTAATTTTGGAGTGGAATAAAATATTGATTGTGTCCGAGGAAGTAGGCAAAATTGGCCGAACCTCGTAAATTCTGGCGTTCTTTTATTGTTGTCTTATTGTCTTGTTTATTATTTTGCGGTTGTCATAATCTTTGGTATAGTAGTTGTGACTCATTCACACTATATACATTTGGCTTCC
>AWOL01S0023961.1:0-10399 GCA_000715115.1 Nicotiana otophora
ACATGTGTGAGAAATCATGAATGATGTGATACCGTACAGCATGAGGAAAATACATCTCTATGCATGTATGTTATGTGTGCATGTCAATGCAATGTATATCAGAGATAAACTCATGTACTCACACTCTCAGAGTACTCAATCTCACTGTCTCGCATTCTCTCTCACTATGCTCAAGGCTCAGCACACCCAATCACTCAGCAATGTACAATATCTGATGCAGCGTGCAGCTCCATCCATATATGACCATAAGGCCCGTTGCGGCGTGCAACCCGATCCACATATATATAGTCGACTGCGCTCACTGGGGGTGTGCAGACTCTGGAGGGGCTCCTTTAGCCCAAGCGCTATATTGTTACAGCATGCAGCCCGATCCAATATTGTTGCGGCGTGCAAACCGATCCAATAATATATATATATATATAGCCCGAAAGCTCGTTACGGCGTGCAACCCGATTCATATAAAATATAATCAATATAATATGCTGCGGCATGCAGCACGGTCCCAAAATGTCACTCTCACTTAAGCCCTCATCATCAATCGCTCCAGTCTCACTAATGGGCTCACAATGTCATGAAACTAGCCCGACAACAATGATATGATATATCAATAAATAATATATGAGACTGAGATATGGTATGAATGCATGAATATGACTGAGTACGAAATATCAATAAAATCAGTGAGATAACAGTAAGAAACGACCATTATGGGTCCAAACAATATTGGCATAAAGCCTAAACATGATATCTAGCATGATTGACAGCTCAATTACTTTATCACATGGTGAAAACATGGAACCAATCCCGCATCTCAAAAAACTAACCAAAAACAACTCAAATATATCAAACAATGCTAAAGGAACCAATCCCGATCGAAAAGATCAAATCTTCAATCAAAATCCCAAAATCGGCCAAAAGCCCATCCCGGGCCCGTATCTCGGAACCCGACAAAATTTATAAAATCCAACAACACATTCAGTTACGAGTCCAACCATACTAGTTTTACTCAAATCCGACTCCAATTCGTTGTTCAAAACTCAAACATTCATATTGTGAACCTTTAGGCCAAAACCCTCAATTTCTTCCATAAAATTCACAATCCAATTACCAAAAACGAAGGTAGATTCGGGATATAAGATCAAAAATGAGTAGAGAACACATACCCCAGTCCACAAGATGAAAATTGCTCCAAGAATTGCCTTTATCCGAGCTTGGAAATGTTAAAATGAAGCCAAAATCGCGAACCCTTGTATTTATCATTCTGCCCAAAACTTTTGCACCTGCAGCATATTAGCCGCTTTTGCGGCATCGCATTTGCGACCAAAAACACGCTTCTGCGGAGAAGCACTGGAGGTCTGCCTTTGCACCTTGCGGTAAAATACCTGCATCTGCGCACTCGCAGGTGCGAGCCCACTTGTCACTTATGCGCTCAACTCACCACATCTGCGCCTTCGCAGATGCGAAGCAATCTACGCTTTTGCGGAACCCTGCTCCCAGCAATATTTCCGCTCCTGCGACCCCTTCATCGCTTCTGCGGCCCTCGCACCTATGCAAACCAGCCACAGATGCGGTCACACCAGAACCAGCAATCTTAGCAAAAATCCAAAATGCAATGAAATTATCCGAACCTCGTGTGAAACTCACCCGAGCCTCTCGGGACCCCGTCCGAATATACCAACAAGTTCTATAACACAATACGGACCTACTCGAGGCCTCAAAACGCATATAACAACATCAAAATGATGAATCACACCTCAAATCTAAATCTATGAACTTTGAACTTTCAAATTCAATAACTTGTGCTGAAATATAGCAAATCAATCCGGAATGAATTCAAATTTTGCGTACATGTCCCAAATAACATAACAAAGCTATTCCAATTCCCGGAATCACAATCCGAATCCGATATCAAAAAGTCCACTCTCAGTCAAACTTTCCTAAATTTTAACTTTCGCCATTTTGAGCCAAATTCAACTACGGACCTCCAAATCACAATTTGGACGCGCTCCTAAGTCCGAAATCACCCAATGTACCTAATGGAACAATCAAAACTCCGTTCCGGGTTCAAATTCATAAAAAATCAAACTTGGTCGACTCTTTCAAATTTAAAGCTTTTAGCTGAGAATCATTCTTTCAAATCAATTCTGAATAACCTGAAAACCAAAATCGACAATTCACATAAGTCATATTACATCATACGGAGCTACGCATGCCCTCAAACAAGTGAGCGAAGTGTAAATGCTCAAAACGACCAGTCGGGTCGTTACAGGTCATCTTCAAGAATATCTTTCCATAACCTTTAATTTTGGCCGTTGCAGAATTTTCCTATAAAAATGGTCTTGTCGGGTCCAACGGGAGAACAAGAAGCAAATGCTTCTCTAACAGCACAAACATGGCGGGTGGCTCCAGAATCAATCCACCACTCCTTAGGATTTCCCACTAAGTTGCATTCAGACAACATAGCGCATAAGTGATTAATATCATCATTTATTTCAACCACATTTGCTTGACCCTTTTTCTTCTCTCTCTTTGGAGCACGACATTTTGCAGCTTTGTGTCCAACCTTTCCACAGTTGTGACAGTTTCCCTTGAATTTCTTCTTGCTGGGATAGTTCTTTGGTCCAGAAAACTTCTTCCTCTTTTTCGGATTAGTTGGAGCAGTCTCAACAATATTTGCTCCCATAATTGTTGAGTTTCCACGTGTCTTCTTTTCTACACTCTTATTGTCCTCTTCAATCCTTAATCGAATGATGAGATCTTGGAGTTTCATATCCTTGCACTTGTGTTGCAAATAATTCTTAAAGTCCCTCCATAAAGGAGGCAACTTCTCAATCATTGCTACAACTTGAAATGCCTCATTGATGACCAAACCTTCAATGAAAAATTCATAATTAGTAACAAAATTAATAATTTCAACATAAGCATTAATTCAGATTATACCTTCAGCAAGAAGATCATGAATTATAACTTGCCGCTCTTTAACTTGGGTAATGACAGGCTTGTTGTTTATCATCTTATAGTCCAAAAGTTTGGCTGCAACAAACTTCTTCAAATCGGCATCCTCGGTTTTATACTTCCTTTCCAATGCATCCCATAGTTCTTTCGAAGTTTCCACATTACTATAAACGTTGTAAAGATCATCCTCCATCCCGCTAAGAATGTAATTCTTGCATAAGAGATCTGAGTGCTTCCATGCCTCGGTCACAATAAAACATTCATTTTCAGGAGTTGATTCCGGCAAAACCGAAACGTCCTCCTTGATGAACCTATGTAAACTCAAAGTAGTCAAATAGAAAAATATCTTTTGTTGCCAATATTTGAATCAATCCCGAAAAGAAATTTGGGCTTTTTTGTCGGAGCCGGTGGTGGTACAGAACGACTGGAAGTAGCAACATTGCTCATAGAGCCAACCACGGGGTTCCTGTTTCTGTCATTTCTATTAGTCACAAAACAGAAACAAAATTAATTAACGGTGAATTATTTAAAATTTTCTAATCAAATAAACTTTAACAGAAACAGATTAAATACCACGGTGAAGATTTATATCTTCAAACCAAATACACAATGAGTAGAAAATTACAAAGATTTTAATCTCGTAATTGAGTAGAAAGTCACAAGGACTTTAATCTCAACGAAGGAGTAGAAAATCCAAAGATTTTAGTCTCCAAAATGAGAGTAGACATCACTAGTATTTAGTCTCCCACAAATAAAATATAATATGAATACAAAAATTAAAAACAAAATCAAGTTCCTTAAGCTTTTTAGTAATATACAAATACAACAACAACCCAGTATAATCCCACTAGTGGGGTCTGGGGAGGGTAGTCTGTACGCAGACCTTACCCCTACCCTAGGGTAGAGAGGCTGTTTCCAATAGATCCTCGGCATCCTTCCCTCCAAGAACTTCCCACCTTGCTCTTGGGGTGACTCGAACTCACAACCTCTTGGTTGGAAGTGGAGGGTGCTTAGTAATATGTATTCGAAAATATATTCAAAAACTAGTAGCAATGTAAAACCAGAAATGTAGAAGAAATAGAAAATTAATTCGAGCCCACTGAATTCACAATGTTTCCTTAAGGAACTTAATCCTCTCCTAGTACTCGAGGTTTAGGATTATTTTCTCCCAGGATAGAACAGATTACCCTCACTGGTGTTGCGGTACTTCAAATCCCAGTGACCAACGAACTAAAAGTTCAATAGCAAATCACACTTACTGCTTTTTTTTCTGTTAAAAACAATGCAGAAGGAAGAAGGAGAAATTAGAATTTTCGTAAGAAAAATCTGTGGAAAGGTTCATGTATTTATAGCTAAAAAGTTGAGTATACCGAAGAGTTGCAACTCTTCATTTTAAGGTTGCAACTCAAAGTGGTTGTTTATGCAAACCGCCAAATTCAAATTATAACGGAAAAATTAAAATGGAGGAAAAGTAACGGCTAATTTGGATTAAATAATATTACGTTAATATTAATATTAACAAATAAATTTGGTCCAAAAAATTAATCAATCAAATCATTTGACCAAATCTAAATCTGAAGCCAAGCGAGCGAGCAACGACGACTGTGCGTGGTTTGCCTTCTTTTCAACTCTTTAAAAGCTAGAAAATGTGCAATTGTATATATACCCATCAAAACTATTTTCCTCCTCCAATATGAGAAAATGTTCCTTGGTCAAAGCGGAAAATTCAAAATTTTTATTTTTTTCCCCATTTCTCATTCACTCTATTTTAAAATCTAACAAGCTTAAACCCAATAATAATTTCAAATTAAAAAAGGCGGAAACATGCCCGTATACAAGAAGTATACCAAAAGGTAGAAGATTTCTCATCGTCTTGTCTGTTATCGTTTTTTGTTCTAATCAAATGCAATTTAACTCCGCTGAGAAATCTTGCAATATTTCAATCAGCTCCTTAGAGATAGTTCGAATGTTTGAATATTCTGATGTCCTGCCAGCTCTTATGTTTTCACACAAAATAAAAGTCACTAAATTGCTAAAAGTAGAAAGTTCAGTAAGCACCAGGTTTTACTTTTCTCAGATCAATGAACTGATGTGGTCTCTCCAATTATGTCCTGCTAAAAGCTTGGAACCCTTTCATCAGAAGTAAGAAAAGACAAGCACTTCTCCATCATATCATTAAATAGAACTAAGAATATCAGACAATCAATTTTGTGATACTTTAAATCAATAAAAGTTGTTCTTTAAATTGAATATTGGATAGATTGTTTTAAATTTACGAGAAACATGCAGCTTATATAATTAAAGATAAACAACAAAGCAATTAATAGATAGATTACTTTAAAATTTTGGCTGAAGTAGTGAAGAAAATAAGGAGCTATCTACAACAACAACAACAACAACCCATTAAAATCTCACTAGTAGGGTATGGGGAGGGTAGAATGTACGCAGACCTTATCCCTACTCCGGAGGGATAGAGAGGTTATTTCCGGGAGACCCTCGGCTCAGAGACAATAGATCTGTTATCACAACAGAAACCAGAAAAATAGTATCAGCATCGTAAAATACAGCAAATAAATGGAAAGGCCAAAATGTGAAAGACAACAACAACAACAAAAATAATAATAATAATAATAATAATAATAATAATAATAATAATAATAATAATAATAATAATAATAATAATAATTTTAAAAAAAAATTATGAAACACAACAAAAATCGCTAGCAGTCCTAGACAAAACACTATCAGACTAGCCGTTGCAGTGAGGAGAAACACTCGACTACCCTCTAACCTACAACTCTAATGCTCGACCTTCACACATTTCTATCAAAGGCCATGTCCTCGAAAATTTGAAGATGCGCCATGTCCTGCCTGATCAGCTCACCCCATTACTTCTTAGGCCGCCCTCTAACTCTTCTCGTAACTGCCAGAACCAAATGCTCACACCTCCTGACCGGAGCATCTGGGCTCCTCCTCCGCACGCGCCCGAACCACCTAAGCCTCGCTTCACGCATCTTGTCATCCACAGGAGTCACGCCCACCCTCTCCCGAACGACTTCATTCCTAATCTTATCCATCCGAGTGTGCCTGCACATCTATCTCAACATCCTCATTTCTGCTACTTTCATCTTCTGGATATGTGAAATCTTGATTTGCCAACACTCAGCCCAATACAACATAGCCGGTCTAACCACCGCTCTGTAGAACTTACCTTTAAGTTTCGGTGGTACATTCTTGTCGCATAGGACTGCAGACGCTAACCTCCATTTTATCCACCCCACCCCGATACGGTGCGTGACGTCCTCGTCGATCTCCCCATCTCCCTGGATAATAGACCCTAGGTACTTGAAACTCTGTCTCTTAGGGACGACTTGTGAGTCAAGCCTCACTTCCACATCTGCTTCCCCCAAAACGTCGCTAAACTTACACTCCAAATATTTCGTCTTGGTCCTACTCAACTTGAAACCTTTAGACACCAAAGCCTGCCTCCATTCCTGCAGTCTCACGTTAACGCCGGCTCGCGTCTCATCAATCAGAACTATATCAAAAATAAGGAGCTATCTAATCATCTGTAAATGTACCATTAGTATATATGAAGTATTAATTAATGCAAAAATGGCTAACCGGTAAAAGTCATCTTTTCATTACCATTAAACTTGATTTTTTTATTATGTTACAACAAAAACTCCAAGTCAGTTCATTCTTGTATTTGCATTTATATTCAAAGTCTTTCTAGATGCTTCTGTGCAATCAGTTGCTCTTTTAGAGTTTGATTCCTATTTTGTGTTCTCTTTCTTTATGCTTCTGTGCAATCAGTTGCTCTTCTATTTGCTTTTTATGTGTTAATGCTTGATCTATAAGTGTTTTTACTTGTAAAAAGGATTTAACTAAACCACAACTCAATTAGAGATCCATACCAGTTAGACAGAGAAAACGATGGAAGTATGTAAAGAGTACCTTTCTTTGCTTGTTTGCAACGAAAAATTTAGTTAAGTTCAGAGGCATCTCCACTGTGTAAATAAAAATTAGTTTCTCATTTCAATTAGAATCAAGTTACTTTGACCATAGTTGAGACATAAAGGTAGTTGAATTTTCTGACCAAGTTTGTTCCTTGATGAATTTGAAATATTTTTATATTCTGAATATTTCATCAGATTGATACTACTACTCCTTTTCAGTGATATTGTTGTGTTAAGTGCTTGATCATGCACAAGAATGAAAATATTTTGTCAGCTAAAACCTTTTTGGTAATCTCACAGTTATGCAAAATAACACGAACCACGGTATCGAACATTACAGCACGGGCACAACCCATTAAATTACATACCATTTAAATAACTTGATCCAACTTGTGATCGCTCCTAATGTATCATATGGGTATCTCTTGCAATTTCATATAGGAAATTGCAAACACATACAAAAGGCAATTCTAAAATTTAAACTTGGGTTTGGGAAATATAAATAAGCTATCATTGCATTATAATATAGGCGACCATCACATTATAGCATAGGGGATCATTGAAAATAAAGTTAAACAACATTGACAATTTTAATCCTAAACAATAACATCAACTTTCTTGATCCAAAGTAATAATAAAATATTATAAACGTCAATAAACTTACATATGAAATTTTAAACTGCAATTAATTACCACTTAAAGTAACTAACATCACACAAAAAAGGAAAAAAAAACTTATGCATTATAATTTGTAGCCCAACATTTTGTAATTTCACACATTTGTGTATCAATCGAACATCTTAATCTCAAAATTCAAAGAGTATTATCGTTACCCACAGAACTCAAATGGTTAATTATGACTTATGAGGACGAGCTTACTCAATCAAATGGATATCCAATAGATAAATTATGCTTTGTGAAGCACGAATCTCGTATGCTCTTCGGTTGTAAAATCTCCTGAAGTAACAATCAAATGTAAAGATTAATTCAGGGCTAAGGGTTTGCTAATTTATGGTAGGCTTCGTCAAATTTGAGTTGGAATAAACCCTAACTTATAAATTTTAGTGAGAGAAAAAGGGAACCTATTATTAGGTGTTATTATTTGTGACATGGTAATAATTTATGTGATAATAACACTTTTTGTCCCTTAATTATTGCCAAATTGTGACTTCAATCTTTGTTGTACACGAATTAGTACATTTAACCTTCAACTAATTAAAATATGTGTTTTTGTCCTTTTATGTAGGAAATTTAATATAATTGAGTATTTTCTGGAACTATACAATCCTCAAATACGGATTATCGATAAAATCTTAACCTACTACATGAGTACTAAACTGGACGAACGGTTAATAAATCAATAAATTTGCAAATATTCACAAGCAAAGGAATAAAAAGTGCACAAATAAATTAATTAAAGATTAAATATACTTGGTCAAATATTACAAGCACAAAAGTCACTAGTTAACCGAGGGACCAAAAGTATTTATTTATTTTTTTGGGGTAAATGACTAGAAGTATTATTAATTAACATTTAACACCATGTCGTGACTGTGTTTCCGATTTATGTTACCCTATACTGTTTTTTTAAAGAGGTCTCCGTCATCTGCTAAATTAAGAAGACAATTCGCCGCTCTCGCGATTTATAACGCATTCCAGATTGCGACTTATATGTCGCATTCAAATTGAGTCCCATTACATGTATAAGTCGCATTCAAATTGAATTTTACGTTTTCCCCAACTCTACAGCTAATACTTCGTCCGTTAACTACCTAACGTCAACAATCCAAACTCCGCCGTTCTTCCCTTCATAGTAGTGAGCTAGAGCAATGGCTACGCCTCCAATTAAAGCGATTCTCTGTATGCAATTGCTAGCTATATTTATCGTAGCATTTTGTCTTATACGAATCAACTGTAGTTGGGTTGCAGAAGAAGGATTACTACGAAAGCGAAGCGGAGTACATCAGAGACAGTTCGATTACTTCAAACTCTCTCTCCTTTGGCCAGCCACCGCTTGCCGCAATACAACTCGCTGCTGTTCCTCCAATGCCTGTTGCCGGTAAATCATAGGACTGTATTCCGTTTACAGATAGTAACGCATAGTTAATTGACCGATTGATTTCTTTCACTTTGCCTTCGATTTTTTTCTCAGGTTGTAATTGTATTATATCTAACGAATTTTAGTAAATTAATAAGCTAATTGTTTGTTTTGTAAGAATATTTTGATAAGGATTTAAGTTATATATAAAATGACAGTGTAGATATTCTTTTACACTTTCAATTAGTGATAGCATGTTAGTTACTTACCATTTTTACCAGATTACCTTTAATTATTTATCTGAGATTTACTTTTAATTAGTTAATAGGTAACCTGATTGTGTAACTATTTTGTTCACCATCAGTGCGTTGAACTTAAACTCATTTGATAATATTTAAAGGATGAGGCTTACCTTTTTTATTTTATTTTTTATTTTTCTATTTTTTCAGCTCGAACTTGCCATCCGAATTCACAATTCGTAAGTCGTGCTCTGATTGGAAAGGATGCATATTTATGTTTTTCCTTGTTGTGTATTGTGAGAGCTGGATATATATGAATAAGGTTTATTGTACTGCAGATGGACTTTGGGCTGATTACAATGATGAAACTTGGCCTGCTTGCTGTTCTGGTCCCCAATTTGATAAGAAAGAGGTAGATTGCTAGCCTTTTTTCCACGCACCACCCTTTTATTCTGCGAGGATTGTTTGAAGAGAGAAATAATTGGTGGAATTGTTAACTGCTTAGATAAAGATCTGTTTGAAGAGAGAAATAATTGGTGGAACTGTTAATGTTTACTCCATTGATCTAACTAGAATATTGAGAATTCAGCATTGAGACTGAATAAAGAAGCTTATACTTCTTCAGCTTTAATGGTGTATCCCTTTTCTACTGCCTATTCATATATAAATATTCATCAATACTGACTCTGAAATAATTTGTGTTATGAGCTTTATATATCCATTCATTCTGTAGATTTCAACATTGCTCAAACCCTTGAGGAAGTACTGGCCTTCTTTTAGTTGCGAGGCCGTCTCAAATTGCCATCATGGAAAAGGAACATTTTGGGCTCATGAGGTGGTTTTCATTGTTACTTGTACTATATGATTTGTAAAGAATTCAATACAATTCAAGGAACTAACATGTCCTCCTCTCATTTATTGTATGCTGACCCTGGGGATATTCATTTTCAGTGGGGTAATCACTCTTTGCCTTATTTTATATTCAGTTTATAATACCTCGCAAGACAATTGATGGCTTTGAGCTATTATATAAGTTTGATTAAAAAGAGAAGCAAGATTCTTTACTTACCAGAAGGATTTACAAAATAGAAAGGACCTTATTGCTGACATCTCTGAACAATATAGGTTCCTTCTTTTAAGTTTACGTTCTTGTACATTCTCATTTTACATATTCCTTTTCTTCTTTAAAATTACCCCCCCCCCCCCCC
>AWOL01S0023961.1:12035-34873 GCA_000715115.1 Nicotiana otophora
CAAAAAAAAAAAAGGGACAATATCATATGAAAGTTTGCAGATAATTAATCCAAAGTTAAGGCCAGTCTGGGGGTGTTATTTGCCACTAAATGTGGGATAACATTATCCGCCCTTTATCCTCTCTCTTGTCTGGCAACCAAAAAGAACCCTTAAAATACTTCAGAAGGACATACTGTCCTTTAATTCTTAAGCAAGCACCTAACTGTAATATGGATGATATGGAGAGATTAAGGGCCTTACCAGTCTACCAACTGCAACCCAAAGCTCAAAATTTTGTGTTTGTTACACTTGTAAAACTTAATAGGGACAAAAGTCAGACTGGTAAATGATGTTCTCTATATGTAGTGTGATCTTTCATAATTTTATGTCATTGTTTGCAGAAAAACACGGGACATGTTCTTATCCAGTTGTCCATGATGAGTATGAGTACTTCCTAACGACCTTGAATGTTTACTTCAAATATAATGTCACTGTAAGTTGATTGTTATTCTATTTATTTACTGCAATAAAGTTTGCCTTCTTGTATATTTTCTATTGATTCTAAACTTTGATTCAGTTACTTATTTGCATATATTCAGTATTGGGGCCATGAAATTATTAGATGTATCAGACGCAACAGCAGTTTTATAGCTCATCTTGAATAACTTGGTTCGTATATTATATGAAAACTTAAATCACGGATGTTATCAGTTTCTTTCCTAAGAAAATTTCTCTTGGCTGATATGAATTTTTAAATAGATGATCATCTACAATATCAGATATACAAGTTTGTGGTAACGTATACCGCAGCCTGCTGGAAATTATTCATAGCAATATACCTAGAGGGTTAGCAGTTGGACTTTGTAAGTTGGCACAGAGTGTTGAAAATGGTGAACTTCCCGCATGTGTGCTGAATTCTTTCTTAATTAACTGAATCATAACTTTCTGGGTATGTTGAAACATTGAATTACTTAACATTCTTTTATCATTCCATGTTCTTTTTCTTGTTAAAAGGTCAGTACGACTTCATTTCATTTTGTTGAAAACTTATATGTTCATCCTCTTACTCATATAATTACATAGTGTATTTGACTGGTATTTGACCATCATTGTAAAAATTGAAATTAACCAGGGAGTTCTGTTTGAAGCTGGGTATGTACCGTCAAATTCCGAGAAATATCCACTGGGAGGCATCATTACTGCCATTCAAAATGCCTTCCATGCAACTCCAGAGTTGATATGCTCGGGCGATGATGTGGAGGAACTTCGGATATGCTTCTATAAGGATTTCCAGGTTGGTTCTCTCTAATCCTCTGAATAAATTATTGCAAGATTTTCTTAATGCCGCTTTACTTGATTTTATAAGGTGATGTTGATACCTCACTTAATATGTTTGTCATTGTTTAGTTTACGACATAAATTATTATGTCCTTCAATAGTACACTTCTTGTTTGTTAACTTCTTTCCTTATCCAAATGCAACCAGTAGATATCATGAGTATACAATTTAGATGTGTACGATTTCACGATCATTCCGATTTCATTCATCTTTCCTGTTAGCAGATAAAACACTTTTTTTTAATTCTGAATCTCTGCATGGTTAATCTTATGTCTAATTTACTGTGCACAAAACAATGCCTACTGTCTCACGATTTCCATTCCGACTTCTTTCATCTTTCCTGTTAGCATATTAAACGACTTCTTAGTTCTGAATCTCTGCTTGGTTAATCTTATCTCTAATTCTCTATTTGTTTAATTTATTATCAAAACATTGTCTAATTGTCTATTGTCAGAATATCATCCCCAAAACTCCCATTTCTTGCATTAAAGTGAAAGGGTACTTTAATTCTTGTTTCTTTTACAGCCTCGTGACTGTGCAAGTGGATCTATCATTAGAAGTGACAGACTCTCTTCTGGGTCATGTCCTCAGTATGTTAGCTTGCCAGCATATGGATCATGGAGTAAGTTCACTTCCCCAAAAATTGGACGGCCACCTATATCTAATAGGATTAGTTCATCTGAATAGGATTAAAGCTTGATCACTTTGCGATCCGATCAAATATTATAAGATAACTAGCCAACCAACACATAGATATAGCCTTAATTATACGTCTAAAACCAGCAATATGCCCATTTTTGTAGTCATAGAACCTCCTTTTATCGACCCCTAAGTACCCCGAGAATTAGTCTATGATTGAGTAGCCATGCCTATAAATTGTCTAGCATCGCTGTCTTTGTAGATCTCCTTATTTTATTTGTATAAATGTACCTAGGAACTGTATGATTATTCAGATCACATCAGGAGTATGAAAGCACAAGTTTGCTATTTCCAACTTTATCCTCTCAAATGTTTTATTCATCTTCACATGTTTTTTCAGGGTATTCAACCGTACAAAGGCAGTTTCTTGATCTGAGAGATAGTCTGACAGCAGTTTCATGATCTAAGCGATGGTCTGATTTGATAAGGTAAAATTTGACAAGGGGTGTAAATCAGACCTTTATTGCTTTACTAAGAAGTTTAGCGCCTGCAAGTTTCAGCTTGCTATTTATAAGAGATATACATTCTTGTAAAGGTTATGAGATGATTTTGATGTACTTTACTCGTCTTATCGAAATAGCATCTCAACGAGGAATTAATGCTTAATCTGTTGTGCATAAATATACGTACTATTGGCTGCAAACGAATCCGCAGTTTGGCTTTATTGCATGGTTCCTTTCTATGAAAGTTAGTGCTTGGGGGTAGAGTTGGCTTGGTGTTTCTTTTGTTAATATATTTTAAACAGAAATCTTTGTTCGTATTTTGAATAGAATATGATAATGCGAAACGTTTGGAGATTGCATATCATCCCTTTATAGCAATATATTCATTGTCCAGTTCTCATTCGCATTTCCAATCGCAAGCACGTTACTACAGTATGAGAATATGAAAGCATTCTACCAGCAAAATGCAAACCAACATGTCACATGAAGGTTGTAATATTATTGTTCATTATTGCGAAAAGAAGACCTTTATCAATATATATTATCAGAAGTAATTAGAACAGGTCAACGTGAGGGTCTTTTTCATACTTTGAATTTATCGATAGAATTGTTGAAAGTTGAAGGAAAGACTCCCTAAAGGGTAGAAATTTTATAAAATAGATAGACCTCCAGTGTAAGATAACAACTCCATGCCAAGCATGAAAAGACATATCTTCATTCAGCTAATTAAAAGAGTCGCTTCATCCATTTAAAGAAGCACCATCTTAATCAGTGTTCAGGCAGGTCTATCCACAAAAATTATACTCCCTCCGCTCCATTTTAAGTAATTTTTTGGTCTTTTTTTTTATGGTCCACAATATTTGATTTTTTCAAATATCAAGAAGGAATTAACTTCTTCTTTCCAAAGTTGTCATTGGAGTAAAGAGCCTAGAAATAGTTTGCTATATTTTCAATGAGCAACTTAAGGTTAATATGGTCAATTTCATTATTAATTAATACTAAAAGGTAAATTTTTTAATATGTGTGAAAAGAGCCAAAAAAAATCACTTAAAGTTGAACGGATGGAGTACTAATCAGGAGAGCAAGAAACAAAAATAATATCCAAATGTTTATATTATGTGCTGTTAACCTATGTGACCTCATTAGGAAGTCTAGTTATTCAGCTTCTTACATGAACGTTCTTGAGAAATGATGATTAGGGTAACATGAATACATGTAACGACAGCTCCATAATCCTGTTCCTATTGGAAATCCAAGTAGAAGGGGAAGCTATTCAACACGTCCTGTTATCTACAGATTGTTAAAGATGGAAAAAAATATTCTCAAGGTGTACACATCCTGGTTATTATATGAGAAACAGAACAAAGGTCAATAGGAAGAAGAAAGGAACAACAAAGGGCAGCTCGGTGCACTAAAATCCTGCTATACAGGTTCAAGCCAAGAGCCGGAATACATTAGGTCTAAATTTTACAAGGTTTAAAATTGAAAAAAAATAAAATGATACAGTTAGATTTCTGATTGGAAACAACTCAACAAGATCTTGTGAACTTATTATGGTCCATGTAATGGAATACCCATTAGTAGAGAAACCAGTCACCAACCCTGAATTAGTGAAGTGTATCAGTCAATCTGCAATATCATCTCCATCTCACTCAGAGTGAAGATCCCCCCTCTTTCTCAAGCTTTGGTTATTCTTGCTCTTATTTTTCAATCTGAAGACAATTGTCCCACTTAGACTCGCTTTCTTTTCATCGTGAATGTGAAGTTTATCCACTAATGGCATATAAAGATTCTCAAAGAATCAGGAGACTGAAATTCCTCAGATAAATAATGTAGTTGAAAGACCAAGACTGCCATCCCAACCATCTTACGGTTTCTACAAATTGTCTTTTGAAGCATTCCTTTGGAACTGCCGAACTGGCATAGAGTTATTCACACATCTTGTAGGTGAACAAATCTGGAACACAATTTTCCCAATCTTTCATTTTCCTTCGTGTTTTCCACGGGGTGTGCGCATAATTTGGTTGAGGCCAGAAGATATTCTAGTGAAGTCCAAGGATTGGCTAATAAATAGATAATTCTTCCTCTTATGGGGTCCAGGACGTCCAGCTTAATATCAGTCTTGACTATCCCCAATCTAGCCGAATCATTTGCTTGGGTTAACCTGAGGGAAGCTTCTTTCCCTAGCTAATCGCCATCACAGCCAGATTTAGGTTCCCAACTAAATTGGTTTAAAACAAGAAACTGCACATTCTGGAAACAGGTATTGATGCTCGTCTTCTGTGGCCTCACAGATGAACAAAAATTCGTCATCTAGTATATGAGAAGCTCGCTTCATTTCATATATCAATGCGTCAAGGTTTTCATATATTTCTTTGCATCTTGGATGAGCTTTGTCCCCAACAAGAAACATGTGTAGCACAGACTTGATCTCAATCCAGCTACAACCTGGCTCCTTCTTTAGCCCACCATACCTCATCACTTTCCTCATTTCGGCAACTTCTTTCCACATTCCTGCATCAGCATAAATATTTGACAAAAGTATATGAGAAGATGAGTCCTCAGGGTCCAATTGCAAGAGAAATTTTGCTGCTTTTTCTGCTACCTCCACATTTCCATGCATCTTACACATACTAAGTAGAGTTCTCCAGATCACATCATCAGCTTCAATAGGCATGTCCTGAATAAGCTTCAGAGCTTCACTAATTTGGCCCGCCCTCCCTAGTATGTCAACCATACATGAGTAATGTTCCAATTGAGGATCCAATCCATAGTTATTCGACATTGAATTGAAGTGTTGCAGACCTTTCTCAACAAGCCCAATATGAGCACAAGCTCTTAGGACTGCAAGAAAAGTTGCATGATTTGGTCTAACATCCTCAAGCTGCATCTTTTCAAAGATCTGCACAGCCTCGTCCCCAAGACCATGTTGTGCATAGCCACAAACCAAAGCATTCCATGTCACAAAATCCTTTTTTGGTGCTTTTTCAAACATCAATCTGGAATCCTGCATGTTTCCACACTTCGAGTACATGTCAACAAGAGTGCTTGTTATAAACACATCCGATTGCAATTCTTGCTTTATAATTTGAGCATGAATTTGCTTTCCTAGCCCAACAGTAGCTAGATTGGCACAAGTATCAAGAACTGTTGCATAGGTAAAGTTATCAGGTTTTATTCCCTCTTCCAGCATTTTAGAGTAGAATTTTTGAGCTTCCTCACTTTGTTCACGCAATGAGAAGCCCGATATGATTGCATTCCAAGAAATAATTGTCTGTTCCTCCATTCTCTCATGAAGTTTCTCTGCCTCTTCTACCTTTTCACATTTGCAGTACATATCTATTACAGCACTCCCAATGAAGCACTCCAACCCCATCCCTGATTTTATGATTCTATTGTGAATCACCATGCCAATGTTCAAATCTTGACGAGCTGCACAGGCCTTTAAAACACTACCATAAGTGAATTCATCTGGTTCCATCCTTGCCTGAAGCATCCGAAAAAATAGTATCAAAGTTTCATCCTCATGTCCATTCTGCTCGTAAGCTGCAATTATTGCATTCCAAGACACTGCATCTTCTATTTCCATTTCGTCAAATAAACGCCGAGCTTCACGTGGTGCTTCACATTTGCCATACATGTCCATAATGGCATTTGCAACACAAACATTCGACCAAAAGGGAGTCTTACAAGCTACCCCATGTATCTGCATTCCCTCTAAATGCCCTTTGAAAACTGCACAGGCACTAAATGCACCAGATAGGCTTATTTCATCAAACCCAAGATAAGACTTCAGCAAACGCTTGAATACTAATACAGCTTCATATCCTTGATCACCTCGAGCAAACCCAACAATCAAGGCATTATAAGATTGCAAGTTATGACTTGGCAACAAGTTGAATACTTTCCTAGCATCAGACAGACTATTAGATTTGGCATACATGTCCAATGTGGCAGTTGCTACAATGATATCAGATCCAAAATCAGTTTTCAATGCATGACCATGCAATTGAGACCCCAATTTTAAGTCAGATAACCCGGCACAAGACCTGAAGAGACTAGCATAAGTAGATTGACTCACCCCTACCCCTTCTTTTTGCATCTTCTTGAACAGCTGTAATCCATTAGCAAACTCATTATTTTGAACGCAACCTGCAATCAAAGCGCTCCAAGAAACCCAGTTCTTTTCAGGCATCTCATTGAAGAAACATATAGACTCATGTAACCTCTTGCATTTTGAATACATATCCACCATTGCACTCCCCGTCACCACATCAGTAGCAAGACCCAACTTGATCACCATCCCATGCACCTGCACCCCTAACATAGAATCTTCCAGACCCGAACAAGCTTTCAAAACAACAGCAAAAGATGTTCTATCAAAAGCAATACCATCTCTTCCCATTTCCATAAAAGCTCGAATTGATTTCTGATAATTACCATGTTGCAAATACCCCGAGATCATAGAATTCCAAGAAATTACATCTCTTTCAGGCATCAAATCAAACATCAATTTTGCCTTCTCCATATCACTAACCATAGAATACCCAAATATCATGGCGTTCCAAGAAACTGTATCTCTCAGAGGCATTTTATCGAATACTCTATCAGCATAACCCAAATTGGAGCATTTTATATACATCTGAATCAAACAATTAGTGACAAAAATAGTGGGTTGAAATCCAGATATTATCATCCGAGCATGGGCTTGCTTGCCTGGTTCCTGGGTGCATTGTTTTGCACATTCTTGGAATATATGAGAAAAGGTTTTCCTGTAGTTTGGGTGCATTTGATTTGCTACTGCAAGTGTTTTAAGTGCAGGGCAATGAACTTTTGAAATCATGCTTTGGAGGGTGACAGATCGTTTATTTCTCCCACCGGTCCAATTTATATGATACTCTTATTAATAACCATTTGAAAAAACAACACTCCGCTTTTACTAAAAATTTATCATCCATTTTAAGTATATTTATTTATTGTAAAAAATTTGATTTCTAATTTTTTTATTTAATTTCGAATAATGTGAATTTTATTTTGAAAATATTAAATATCGATATCCGAATTGGGATCAAACACTAAAAGGTTTGATTCTCAAACTCCAAATTTCTTCATTCTAATTAACACAGTTAAAAAGTAGTTAACTATTTCGCCAAGAAAATGCGGGGATATCCAAAAAATTGAATATGTTGATACATAGCTTGCTTGACCACCTAGTTTGATTTTTTCAGCTAATATCCTGTTATTAAATAGATTACGAGTTAAAGCCGTGAAATCAGTCATTGATGCTTGCATCGGGGTTCACACCCCTTGGGTGCAGCCCTCCCCGACCCTGCGTTCAAATGTGTCGTACATCGAACTGCTCTTTTTTATATCCTACTAGTAAATAAAGAATTACATAGCTCCTTAATCCCATCAGTATGCACCTAAAACTCAATTACTAGCTTGGTGTATTTACGGCACGGTCACAAGAATATAGGACGCTAATGATGATAACGGTGCTCATAGTTTACCATATTGCCAGTTAGTTGGCAAGCACATACTAAAAACTTTAATTGCTTATGCTATAGGTTTTGGGGCTGTAGCTCTGCAGCTGGATAGTAATTTGAGGTCCCATGTTATATGGAAGGGGATATACAAGGATGGGGATGTTGTGGGGAGAAAAGGGTACAACTTACCTACACCAATGTTAAACTAAATTATGCCATTTCACTTTTTTTTTAAAGTGAAAATGCATCACTTGACCATAATCAAGTAATAATTGTGCATAGAAGTGAAAATCACATGCTTTGCATATATTGGTTTAGTATAAATAAGTAGCTAAAGTTGGTCTGGAGATTCAGTGGACTGGTGGAGTGCATAGAAGTTGACTGCAGTGCATGTCCTAGTGATAGGGAATCAATACAGCTTGGATAAAAACTAAGACAACCATAGTAGCCCAAGTGTTGCAAGGATGATAAAGGGGAAAAAGTTCTTTGTTGAATTTGGAATACATGCACTACAATCTTGTAAATTGTCCAACTGGTGAATTCTCATTCTACTGAGCATGCAAAACTGAGATATCAATAAAAAAGCAAAAACACAGTATGATAAAAACATAAGCAACAATATTTCAGGATTCTTGTACTGCACTTCACTCGTCATCCTCATCATCATCATCGTCATTTCCAGCAGCTGAATTCAAGGCGTTCAGCCTCTCGATCAACTTAGCCTTCCTTTCCTCATAAGTTAGCTTCTTTAGATTGTACCTGCAAAAAGTATCCAAAAATGAATATGTAGAAAGATAGCATATAATTGGAATAATCAGCACATATGCCACATTTTTTACATGGCACTCTAGAAATAAAGACTATCCAGGCAAACATAAAATGAATTCCATATTTCAACGAGAAATAGGAATTGGAGATCCTTCAACCATGAGAGTAAAGTGCTTGTCAACTTTGACCATACAAATGCATGAATATATTAATTTTTTAATAGAAACAGGAAGCACATAAAAGCTGATAATGAATTAATTAAACTAAAGAAGATGTTCGACCTCTTGTGCTGCTTGGGAGGCTGTTTGTCCGACTTCTTGAAGGTAGGATCAGCACGTATGGCAGCATGAACTTTCTTGTACATCTCCTCGAGGTGATCAGCCTCAAGACCCTTCTTGATGTACTCACTAAAGTGTGACTGATACTTCTCAGGTTCATCTTCGATCAGAGTCTATAAATAGAGGGAAGAGGTTTAGCATAATAGTCATTGTGTTCACCTAGATGTAGTAAGATCAACATCATAACACTCCATTGAACATTTGCATGGATTCGATGATTATATAAAGTAAAAACAGAGTCCATATAGCCATTCTATTTCACCTTCATGTATGTAGCAACATGACCACCATAAATGTAGTTTCGGTGAACATCAGCATCAAGTTGTTTAGAATCCTTGCTGAATCCAGCAAACCTCTTCTCACTGTGAGGGATATCAAGTCCACCATCCAACGCACCCTGAATCCACCAAGCAAAGAATTGCATTTATTTACAGAAAATGTGAAAAATCATATGGCATGAATAATCCATCTTAAAAACAAACGGTCACATGGCATGAATAATACATCTCAAATCTCAAAAGAGAAAAGAAACAGACCAATTTGACAGCTGGGAGGGACTCCACTTAACTTCAAAAATCCACATTATAATAGTCAGAAAGTAACCCACTATTTGCTTTCCTCGAACAATTGCAATCATGGTTTCATAACACCATATTCTTCGAGATTTAAGCAAGTGGCTACTATTCATTAAAGGGTTCACAAAAAATAATCAAAGCATCTGTTACACCAAGTATATTTTAACTTGAGATAGAATTACTACGTCTATCTCATTGATATGGCAATCTATCCTCTTTGGTTCATTCTAAAAAGATTGATACATTTCTATATTTGGAAAAGCTTTAATGTTAAGGTTTCCATATTACCCTTAATGGCATGATCTTATAGGAGTGACAAGGTATGTTGCATTGCCAGATAAGGATACTTTTTGTATGTTTTAACTCATTGGCTTAAGTGTAAAAAAAATCCTTCTTTATTTCTTAAATCTCCAGTCAAACATCCACATGATATATAATGGAGGCAGTAGAAATTTTGCAATGCAGTTTAGACAGAGACTAAGTGATACAGCACCATACCAAAAGCAGAATTATACCTTGAGAGCACCAAAGACACGATTTCCAGTAGTAGTCCTTATAAGGCCAACATCCAAGAGAGCACGGAACGGCCTCCTGCTTTCAGCAGGTTCAACAGAGTAATCCTCCCCATTGACCTGTAAAATATTGATACCAGTTAACAAATAAAAGCCCCCTACAGAAGGACAAAACGCCCATAACACTACAATACATCTGCAATTACCTCAAGGTTCCCTTGATACTCCTCGTCCATTTCGAGCTTTTTGAGAACTCGTCGTGCCAAAAGAAGTCCAGTACAGTAGGCTAAAATGAATATAAATGAGTTAACAGTTCAAGAAGAAATTAAGAACTACACAATTTCATGTGAGCTAACCAAACAAAATAGAATAGCTTGTGTGGAAGTACCAGCAGCATAATTTGTCAGTCCAACTTCAAGGCCATAACGAGGCAGCTCATTAGCATAAGCAGAGGCAAGAATCATGTCACCAGCAATACTAGCCGACACAATTTGTGCAATTATGTCCTTGTTAGTCTAGAAAAAATGTTAAGGAAGCAAACCAAAGGACCAGCACAGCTACTGTGCCACACTCCAATCATGTGATGCACACTCACTGTGACAATTTCATGATCCAACCATGTAACATTAAATGGATAATACATGTCAAAACAATAAACAAAATTTCAGGAAGAAGCCATCACATTTAAGTAATTTTTAAAGTAAAGCAAAAGTAGTAGGATACAAATCGGACAACCAAACGATATTTTGGAGTGTTGTACTTATTTTTGTCCTGATTGATCAATCTGTTCCTAGCTCTGTAGTCTGTTTTTCCCTCTGCATGGTAAAAAAAAATTCAAAAATGGTGAGTCAGGAATTGCAAATTTGAGAACAGAACGAAAGGGATGAAAACAATATAAGCTGCACCTCTCCTTCTCTTGAATTTAACCTGGAAACGCTTGAAATATGCCCTTGTCTTCTGGACTTTGATGAAGGCCTGCAACATAATAGAATAACAGTGTCATGCACAAGAAATGTATCAGTTCATAATTTAAAAATATAGTTCCAACTTCACCAAGAATCCATTTGAAGATGCACACTTCAAAAAGATGCTTTTGTTGTGTTGGTACACACACATTACGTCTGGTGTTTCTTAAGAGTCATTTTAGTATGTTTAAAGATTTATATATCAGTAAAAATGTAGAAAATTTAAACAGTTAGAGAACCCTTAATTGGTTTTGAAAGACAGCTAATTAAGTAGTAATTGTTTGAGTCCAGATAAACAGAACAAATGTTGAAGATTCATTTCCAATCTCAACAAGTTTTGGATTGAGGTACATTTTTAATTTTTTATCAACCTGTCGGCATTTTCTAGGCAATATAGTTGAAATAATATCATTTAGCATCGATTCGTCCCAACCCAACAGAGACATCAAAACATCATTAAAGATTCTGATTTGAAGTTCTTAATGAAACCAATAAGATTCATTACTGTGTTGTCAAAGAAACCAAAAGAAGTGGGGAAACAAAAGATATTTACATATTAATCTAAACCTACAAGTCAATACAATTGTACATAGAGACCAATCCTAACTAATCAAAACAAGATCCTTGCGGATTTGTATATAAGTGTGTAGAAATAAATGTGAGGCTTAGTAAATTTCTAGCTTTACCTACTGAAAGTTGGAAAAAAGCAGCCCAAATAAAATGTAATAAACATTTCTTAGAAGTAATGTAGCAGAATATATAAATCAAAACTTGTTTGAGACTGAGGAGTAGTAGTATAAGTTAATGTACTGATGCTCCTCCTAGAAACTGGAAAAAGTTATAGCGTAGGCATATCAGAGATAGTATAAACCGTAACGATATAGAGTTATAATGAAAAAAATACAAGTTATTATCCTAAAACAAAAATGTAGCACACTGTTCTTTCTCTTCCAAATATCGGCTACCAAATTAGATAACAAAGCATCGAAAAAAGGTGTAAAGGAAAAATGGAGTTTATCGGAAAAGCTCGGATTTGTGAGCCTTACCATTGTTGCTCCTTGAAAAAACTCCGGCGGCGGCCGCGAGCGAGGGGGAGCGGGGAGGGGGGTGAGAAGCTGCTAATGAGAGGAGAGCAATTGCTGCTGCGAAGCTAATTCATATACCTCCAGCTAAAACCCTAGTCGATGTGTACGAGAAAATGATAAAATGGTCCTTTAATTTTGGGCAGGTTTAAGCTAGTCCCTTAAGTATACTTTTGAGCGGTTTTTGTCCTTACACTTGTAGAAAATAAGCACTTAAAGTCTCGTTATACATTTAACAAATGTTGTTTTTAGATTTAAGGGAACTTTGAGAAAATATTAACGGGAACTCACATTTAGAGGTACAACTTTTACAATTACTAAAAACTTTATCTATTCATGTTGTAGGTGTAATTCTTTTAGGTTCAATTTTTGTTATTTCTAACTTATTTTTGGAGTTTGGTGAAGTTTCTTGGTGCTGCAGCTTCCGATATTTGACAGAACTTTTCTTTCATCACATTTATTAATGACTTTACACGTTTCAGTTATGTCTATTTAATTTTCCACAAATCAGAAGCAATAAGTTGCTCAAATGCTATATGAGCTTAGTGGAAAATCAATTAGAAAAGAAGGTAAAAGCTCTTCGAACTGACCATGGTCGTGAATACTTATCAATCCAGTTTAATAATTTATGTGAAGAAAAGGGAATAGTTCAATAGTTGACTATCCCAAATACTCCACAAAGAAATGGTGTTGCGGAGAGAAGAAACAGAACGCACCTAGAAATGGTTAGGTCAATGATGGCACAAGCTAACCTCCCAATTAGTTACTGGGGTGTTGCTTTGCTTACTGCCACCTTTGTACTTAACCGAGTGCCTACAAAATCAGTTACTACTATATTTGTCATTGTTTCTGATGGATACCGATTTTTTTTGATTTGTTTGCTATTTTCTATTGTCTCTAAGCCGAGGGTCTCCCGAAAACAGCCTCTCAATCCCTCCCGGGTAGGGGTAAGGTCTGCATACACTCTACCCTCCCCAAACCCTACTAGTGGGATTCTACTGGGTTGTTGCTATTGTTTGTCATTTAACTATGATCCGTCGAGATTTTTATGAAACTTGAAAAAAAATTGGCCAAAAAACTTCTCACCTTATTTTCAAAACAACATGCCAAAGAGGTTGTTTGGTTGATAATTTGGTTATGCATAATTTGTAATGCATAAATTCTTATACGGTGAATAATAACGAGGATTATTATGTGAAGAATAAATAATATAAAGATTATTATACAAAAAATAAGCAATTTATACTTGTTTCGTGTTGATAAAAAAAATATGGGGATTGTTATTTAGAGATCGCCTAATATAAGGGTGGGACTCATTTATTACCTTTTGAATCATAGTAGTGATAGGAGTATTACAACTATAAAAGAAGAAGCAAATATTCGTAGACACCTTTACTTTTCCCTAACGACTATCGTTTCTGTAATTATGTATTCTTATATGCTCTTATTCATGTATTGCTAATATAAGTATTACTTATTCCTCCTTTTATTCCATATAAAAAAGTAATACATAAAGGGGCAGATTTAACTAAATCGTGACACTACTTTGTCAATTTTTTTACTAAATATGTATTTATAATAAAATACAAAAAAAAAACAAATGAGATAAATCGTTTACCAAAAAAACCTTTGTGGTCAAGCGCCTTAAGTTTATGCAGAAGTCATGTGTTCGAAAGCTCGCTTCAATTTGTGTTTAAAATTTTCGTGTCTTGTCTTAAAAAAAAGATACATGTCTAGTGGGGTTAGAATCGTTTACCTCTCGTGCATTAACAAAGCAACAACAACAAATTATTTGGAGATCTAAAAGTATAATGTTGCTTCTGTTGTAAATTGTTTTGCCATCCCAAATAAAACAATGCATATATTTTCGTATAATTTAATGTGTATACTATTTAATATTGTCAATCAAACATGCATAAAATTATGTATGAATTAATTTTTCATATAACCAACCAAACGTTGCATAAGTTAGCATATATATTGAGTATTGAGATTCTGATGATTAACAAAATTTGTTCAGATAAAATGTTCTAAGAACCAGTTCCTCAACGTAGTTGCTTAACCGCTCTAAGAATTAGCTCCTCGGGGTTAAGGACAAGCTCCTCAAGGATGATGATTGTGCGTCTTTGCAAGACAGTAACTTTATCTCAAAATTACCCAGGTGCGAGTTTGGTGGAAGAAGACTGCTAAACATGGTAAGGGTTGTTGCACAAGAAGATACGCATGCATAAGTAAGAGACAAGAGTCCCAAGACTTGTAGAATCCTTGGAGCAGTAGGAATCCTATCAAACGAGAAGCTACCTATGCATAGGACTCCTAGAAGATCTTGGAGTCGAGGGAATTTAAATACTATCCTTCTGGACTGCTGGGATTATTATTTTGTACACCAACTGAATAACTACATTTTACACACTCTAGGCAAGTACCAATGTTGTGTTCTTCTTGAGTCACTCTAGTGATTGTGTTTTAGAAAATTGAGTTGTAATCAAAGTGTCACAAACAATTAGTGAGTTGGAGTGAATGTTTATTTTATAAGTTAGAGTAACTTGTAGATCATATGGTTGTAGTAGGAGTAATGGAGAGTATTGACTTACAGTTTTATAATTGATATATTTGGCTTATTATTTTAGTGAAGTTGAAGTTGAAAATCCTACGTAGTAGGTCGTGGTTTTTGCACCTTTTAAGCCGGGTGATTTTCCACGTAAAAATTATTGTGTTTACTTTACTGCTTATTTTACTTCACGTTTAAGGAGTAAGGTAAAAAACTAAGTTCTTGAGTAATTCATAAAGGTACTCAATTTAACAATTGGCATCAGAGCAGGCTCTCTCACACACACAACTAATACCTAGAGAGATCTTAGAAGCAAAATGAGTGCTCCACCTCGAATTAATGAAGGACAATCAACTACCAGACCATCATTATTCAATAAAAAATAATACAGTTGGTGAAAAGCAATAATGGAAGATTTCATGGCAGTTGAAGACTATGAATTATGGACCATAGTAAATCAGGGTCCATTAACTCTCACTAAACAAAATGCGCAAAATGAAACAGTTCCTAAAGACCCCTTTAAATTTGTGATAGTAGATTTCAGAAGAATGGAGAATAATGCAAAGGCTAAGAAAATCCTTATTTGTGGACTTGGTCCCAATTAGTACAATAAAATACCAGCTTGCTCTAATGCAAAGGAGATCTGGGATGCACTCCAAACTACTCGTGAAGGAACAAACCAAGTGAATAGATAAGGGAAAGAATTACTTACGAGAAACTATGAGCTCTTTTCCATGAAGGAGTCTGAGCCCAACCAGAAAATGATGAAGGAGCTCCTAAGGAACCTGAACTTCAACTGAAGATGGATCCATAGATCCTAAGGAAGTTGAGAGTGATCACGAGGAACAAGAAAAAGAGAGAATTACTGACTACTAACCAGGCTGATGAAGCTATACCTACTAACCTTGTTCTTTTGGGTCACTATTTGGGTGAACCATCTTTAGGAATGTATATTAGGCCATGGAAACATCAAAGTTCATACCCTCTTAAGAACATAATCTCTGATCCTAATGCAAGAGTGCAAACCGGGTCATCTTTAAGGAAAATTGAGGGTAGAAATTTGGAAATGGGGGAAAAGGTTCCCCAATTGAAAATCTGAGATTTGAATGGGAATTTGACGTCGGATTTAGATGATGTTTATTCGAGTGAACTCGTGAGTGAATGGGTGTTCATAATTTGTAATTTTTATCTGATTCTGAGACGTGGGCCCGAGGAGACTTTTTGGGACGTTTTTCCTAATTTCACGCTTTAGCTTCGAATTAATTAGCTAAATTAGTTACTTGTAGTTATATTTACATTATGTAATTAATTTGAATAGATTCGGGCCATTTGGAGTCGGATACTCATGGCAAGAACGTGATACCGAGTTGATTTGAGCGGTTTGAGATAAGTGGCTTGCCTAATCTTGTGTTGGGGACTTTCCCTTAGGATCTTTCATATTAATTGATGTGTGAGCGTCGTGTACGTGAGGTGACGAGTACGTACACATGCAATTATTACAAAAATTCCGTTTTTTCCTTTCTAAATCATAAACTGTTTTTCCTTATTAAATCGCACTGATACGTTTAATTGTTAAACTTAGATTTGAGAAGCATGCTTACATGTTTTAACTGCCTAATTGACATTTTGTGCGCCATGCTTAGTTAAGTCCATATTTTCCTTATCTGTGACCAGTATAAACTGTATAACTCGATGGCATACCTGCCATTTCATCTTGCATTGCATATTTAAATTGGGACTACGGACGTATTTCAGGAGATCCCCATGTACTGCATATTTAAATTGGAACTACGAACGTATTCCGGGAGATCCCCATGTACTGCATATTTATTTTGGGACTACGGACGTATTTCGAGAGATCCCCCAGCACTGCATATTTACTTTGGGACTACGGACGTATTTCGGGAGATCCCCCAGCACTGCACATTTACTTTGGAACTGCTGACGTATTCCGGGAGATCTCCGTGTACTGCATATTCATTTGGAACTACGGGACAGTATCCCGAGAGATTCCCCACTGTGTTTCCCTTGTTTTGAGCCGAGGGCTCCCTTAACTGTTAAAATTTTGAGAATTTCTTTAACTGTGTTACCGTATATTTTACTGATATCTTTTACTATTTAATTTATTATATTTACTCCGGTAGGGCCTTGACCTAACCTCGTCACTACTCGATCGAGGTTAGACTTGGCACTTACTGGGTACCATTGTGGTGTACTCATGCCCTTCCCTGCATATGTTTTCGTGTGCAGATCCAGGTGCGAGCTATCAACCTCGGTGTTAGTGCGTGCTGCTGATTTTAGGAGACTTCAAGGTACTACTGCTTGCGTCCGCAAATCTTCGGAGTCTCCTTCTACTCCCTCGCCTAGAGACTTTTCTTTATTATCTTCAGACTTTTGTATAGAGCTACATAGATTATAACAACTTGTGACTTAGTGATATTCCGGGTGTTGGAAAATTATTTTGTATATGCCGAGTGGTACTACTCTTGGCTACTCGTAATATGCTGTTTATCTTTAAAATGCTGTGTTTTCTTTATATTTTTCATAATATTAGGCTTACCTAGTCATAAAGACTAGGTGCCATCACGACACCTTACAGAGGGCTAATTTGGGTCGTGACAGAAAAATACATCTAAGTCAACTAAGATAAAGGCTACTCCAAGAAAAATTGTCAAGATTGACCATGTGGTACTTGATGCTGCTGTTAAAGTAGACACAATAGTTAAAGAAGATGCGATTCATGGGGAATCAATGTCAATTACTACAAGTCAAGTAAAAATCCCTCCATCAAAATTAGATGTTTTGGTATCCGCTATAGATGTTGCACCCTTAGTTATTGTCCCATCCACAGGTGATAAACCACAAGTGAAGGAACCTAATGTAGAAACGAACATACGAACTCTGGAGAAATGGGTAGATGCCACTGATGTTATGCCTATGGTCGAGAGGGGAGGTAGTAAAGAACCAGTACGAAATGAGGCATCCGGTGGTCTTTCTTTCAGCTAGATTGAGGATGGGAATGATAATGAAAGTGAGGAAGGAGGAGTAGTAGTGGCTAGTCACGAGGAATATCAGACTCATGACATGGCTAATGAAGAGAAAAAAAGTGAGAATGAGGGAGATTCTGGTGAAGAGAAGGAGGGTGAGACAGAAGATAAGATAGATGAACAAGTGGATGATTCTGGAGAGGAAGAAAAGAATTGTGAAGAAGAAGGTGAATATGAGAGTGAAAATGATGATCAATAAAAAAAAGTGAGAGCGGAGGAGAGGATGAAGAGAGTCAGGGAGAGAATGAGAATACATGTGGGGAATCTAAAGGCTCTATGACTATTGCGAATAACACTATCATAACCCCTTTAGAGGAAGCAAGTGGAGAGAAAAGGACTGGAGAAACTGGGCCATTGTTAACTCCTTTCACCGGAGTTGATGAGGCAGGTAGTGATGAAGATAACTTGCCATTTTCTGCAGTATGGAAGAAAACTAGGAAAACTCATATGAAAGCAACAAAGTCTATTATCTCTGCAAAGAAAGAAGTGGCTCCTCCTGCTAAGACTCTTCTCACAAGGAGCAAAAGAAAGATTGTTGATGAACAAATCATTAAGGAGTCTAGAGGTGCCAAGAAGCCAAGGAAGCAAGTTTCAATTGTGGAACATGTTGTTGAGTTGGATGGAGAAGATGAGTCTGATTCTGCTCTTCCAGAAAGTCACCAACACAAAAGAGAAAGGTTGTCAAATCTACAAAGACTGCTACCTCATCTACAACGGCTAGTAGAGGAAAGAAGAGAAAGAGTGTGTCTGTTGTGCTTGATAAACTCACTCAGTTCGGGAACATAAAAGTACTGAATGGGAAGATTCTTGCAAATACTAATGAAAAAAGGATTGCTCAACACTTGAGCTATAAGGATGGAAACACATGTTTGTCAAGGCTTTCCCTCAAGTGTGTGTGCCTGCTGTGGTAGAGTTCTATGCGAACTTCCAATTTGATGAAAAGGTAGTCAAGAGAAATGTAAGAGGGTTTGTAAGGGAGTTTGATGTTGAGGAGCTGGAGATGCTTCTAAATATTCCATCTTTAGGTTCTGACAATTACTTGAAGAAAAGTGGCCATTCATAGACAATTATGTGGACCCAGGAATTGTGGTCACAAGGAAGTTCTCTCAAAAGTTTGAACTGGATACTCCCCGTAAGGTGTACAAGACTGATATGACCCCCTTCCATAGGATGTTGTTTCACTTTGTCAATTCATACATCTTGCAGAGGTCTGAGAGAAGGCACGAGGCTACCCTGTTGGATATGGATGTGATGGAACTTCTTGACACTGGTAGACCTATCAATCTCCCTAGCCTGATGATTTAGTACATGGAAAGAGTTGCAGACACTTCCAAGCCTAAGCATGCTATGCCTTATGGCTTCATGTTGACCGAGTTGTTTGACAAGCTCAATATTGCCTTGCTTGAGCTTACGTTTGGAAATAACAATGATGTTTTGGATGCTATTACCTTCAAGCAGTGTGGTTATAAGGAGCTCAAGGCTAGAGGACCAATAGGTTCTGCTATTCTACCTGGTAGCAGCAGGGCAACATAGATCCCTAGCACTGCATATTTACTTTGGGACTACGAACGTATTCCGGGAGATCCCCCAACACTGCATATTTACTTTGGGACTACTGACGTATTCCGGGAGATCCCTCTGTACTGCATATTCATTTGGAACTACGGGACGGTATCCCGGGAGATTCTCCACTGTGTTTACCTTGTTCTGAGCCGAGGGCTCCCTTAACTGTTAAATTTTCGAGAATTTCTTTAAATGTGTTACCGTATATTGTACTGGTATCTTTTACTTTTTAATTTATTATATTTACTCCGGTAGGGCCTTGACATGACCTCGTCACTACTCGACCGAGGTTAGGCTTGGCACTTACTGGGTACCATTGTGGTGTACTCATACCCTTCCCTGCACATGTTTTCGTGTGCAGATCCATGTGCGAGCTATCAACCTCGGTGTTAGTGCGTGCTGCTGATTTTAGGAGACTTAAAGGTACTACTGCTTGCGTCCGTAGATCTTCGGAGTCTCCTTCTACTCCCTCGCCTAGAGACTTTTCTTTATTATCTTCAGACTTTTGTATAGAGCTATATAGATTATAACAGCTTGTGACTTAGAGATATTCCGGGTGTTGGAAAATTATTTTGTATATGCCGAGTGGTACTACTCTTGGCTGCTCGTAATATGATGTTTATCTTTAAAATGCTGTATTTTCTTTATATTTTTCGTAATATTAGGCTTACCTAGTCGTAAAGACTAGGTGCCATCACGACACCTTACGGAGGGCTAATTTGGGTCGTGACAAGTTGGTATCAGCGCACTAGGTTCATAGGAGTCGCGAGTCACAAACCGGTTTATTAGAGTCTCGTGGATCGGTGCGGAGACATCCATACTTATCTTCGAAAGGTTATGTAACTGTTAAGAACAATCATGTTCATTTGATTTCCTTGTCGTGCGAGTTATTGACATCAAAATTTTAAAACTCTATTCTATTCTTTCTCACATATGGTGAGGACCCGTACCGGGAGGACCGACGATCAGGCACCCGAGCCCCCTGTCAGAGCCACCAGAGGCCGGGGTCAGGGTAGAGGACGATCACGTGGTGCAGCCCGAGCACCTGTGAGAGCTGCGTCAGAGAAGCCCCCAACAGCTCCAGCATGTTCAGCACTATGGCTCAGGCTGGACTATTTTCGATAGCTCCCGCTACATCTCAGGCCGGGGGAGGGTAACAGACTCCTGCAGCCCGCACTCCTGAACAGAGGGTCCAGGTTGATCAGGCCCCAGAGTATATTCCTATGCCCCCAGTGGCTCCGGTTCAGCATAAGACCAGGGTAGCTGCTTTTGAGGCAGAGCAGCTCAGACTTGAGAGGTACAAGAAGTACCACCCACCTACTTTTAGCGGACTAGCTTTAGATGATGCTCTGGGTTTTCTTGAGGAGTGTCATCGTATTCTCTACACTATGGGCATTGTGGAGACGAGTGGGGTTTGTTTCACTGCTTTCCAGCTGATGGGAGCAACATATCAGTGGTGGCGTGCCTATGAGATGAGTAGTCCGGACGAGGCAACCTCACTCACTTGGAATTAGTTTTCAGAGATGTTCTTGCGTGAGTATATTCCTCAGAGCCTCAGAGATGCTTGGCATGCAGAGTTTGAGTAGTTGCATCAGGGTGCTATGATTGTGTCGGAGTATGTAGTCCGTTTCAGTAAGTTAGCTCGCCATGGACCGGCTCTGGTTGCTACAGTCAGAGAGATGGTTCGAACCTTAATTGAGGGACTCCGTCCCAGTATTCAGACCAGTATGGCCAGGGAGTTGGAGATGGACATCACTTATCAGCAGGCAGTGAGCATTGCCAGGAGAGTGGAGGGCATGTTTGCTCGGGACAGAGAGGAGAGAGAGGCCAAGAGGTCTCGAGAGACTGGTCATTATTCAGGAGCTCGTGCACCAGCAGCACGCTATGGTAGGGGTTTTGTGAGTCGCCCTATTCAGTATGCCTCATACTCAAGGTGCTATTACCGGCCAGTCCAGAAGGCCAGGTCTGAGTCGGTCTCAACCGTCGCGTCCTCCGAGATGTTATTTTGAGTGTGGTGACACTCGTCACCTGGTTAGAGATTGCCCCAGAGCCAGGAAGGGTACACCTTCACAGATTTATCAGCCTCTCCGTGCTCCACCGGGTCCTCCGGCCATTCTTCCAGCCCCAGTTGCCACCCCACCTCCTCAGCCAGCTCGAGGTGGAGGTCGGGGAGGTCGAGGTCGCCCTAAAGGGGAAGGCAGGCCAGGTACTATGCCCTTCCAGCCCGTTCAGAGGCCGTGGCTTCAGATTCAGTCATCACATGTATCGTCCTTGTCTGTCATAGGGATGCATAAGTATTATTTGACCCAGGCTCTACGTATTCATATGTGTCTTCTTATTTTGCTCTACATTTGGTGATATCTCGGGATTCTTTGAGTTTCCATGTTTATGTATCTACTCCCGTGGGAGATTCTCTCATTGTGGACCGCGTATATCGGTCGCAGTATGGTAGATTTTAATGTTATCTTGGGCATAGATTGGTTGTCGTCCCATTATGTTATTCTTGATTGTCACACTAAGACCGTGACGCTAGATATGCCAGGCTTGCCGAGATTAGAGTGGAGAGGTACCTTAGAGTATACTCCCCGCATGGTCATTTCATTTCTTAGGGCTCAGTAAATGGTTGAGAAGGGGTGTGATGCGTATGTGGCCTATGTGAGAGATGTCAGTATTGATACCCCTACAGTTGAGTCAGTTCCAGTAGTGATGGACTTTCCATATGTGTTTCCAGTTGATCTTCCGGGCATGCCATTTGGCAGAGATATTGATTTCGGCATTGATTTGTTGTCGGGCACTCAGCCCATATCTATTCCTCCTTACAGTATGGCTCTTCCTGAGTTGAAGGCGTTGAAGGAGAAGTTGCAAGTGTTGCTTGATAAAGGTTTCATCAGGCCCAGTGTATCAACTTGGGGTGCTCCGGTCTTATTTGTGAAGAAGAAGGATGGTTCTATGCGTATGTGTATTGATTACCAGCAGTTAAACAAGGTTACAGTGAAGAATAGTTATCCATTACCTCGTATTGATAACTTGTTTGATCAGTTACAGGGTGCCATAGTGTTTTCCAAGATTGACTTACGTTCAGGTTATCATCAGTTGAAGATTCGAGAGTCGGATATCCCGAAGACTGCTTTCAGGACCATATATGGTCACTATAAGTTTCTTGTCATGTCATTTGGGCTGACCAATGCCCCAGCAGCCTTTATGAATTTGATGCACATTGTGTTCCGGCCTGATCTTGACTCTTTCGTCATTGTGTTTATTAACGACATCCTGGTATATTCCCGGTCTCGGGAAGATCATGATCAGCACCTGAGCACCGTGCTTCAGACTTTGAGGGAGAAGAAATTGTATGTAAAATTTTCTAAGTGTGAATTCTAGCTTGATTCAGTGGCATTCTTGGGCCACATAGTGTCTTGTGATGGGATCAAGGTAGATCCGAAGAAGGTGGAGGCAGTGCAGAGTTGGCCTAGACCGTCATCAGCTACGAAGATC
>AWOL01S0023961.1:35227-67575 GCA_000715115.1 Nicotiana otophora
TTCATCTATTGCAACACCTATGACCAGGCTGACCCAGAAGGGTGCTCCGTTCAGGTGGACCGAGGAGTGTGAGGAGAACTTTCAGAAGCTCAAGACAGCTTTGACTACAACCTAGTATTAGTATTGCCTACAGGTTCAGGGTCCTACACTGTCTATTGTAATGCCTCAAGGATTGGCCTTGGAGCGGTATTGATGCAGGATAGTAGGGTGATTGCCTACGCGTCTAGACAGTTAAAGGTGCATGAGAAGAATTATCCGGTCCATGATCTTGAGTTAGCATCTATTGTTCACGCTCTGAAGATCTGGCGTCATTATTTGTACGGTGTTCCTTATGAGATCTACACAGTTCACCGGAGTTTGCAACACTTGCTCAGGCAGAAGGACCTTAATTTGCGTCAGCGGAGATGGTTGGAGCTACTTAAGGACTATGATATTACTATATTGTACCACCCGGGGAAGGCCAATGTAGTGGCCGACGCCTTGAGTCGTCGGGCATAAAGTTTGGGGAGTTTGGCATATCTTCCGGCAGCTGAGAGGCCCTTAGCCTTGGATGTTTAGGCCTTAGCCAGTCAGTTCGTGAGATTGGATATTTCAGAGCCTAGCCGTGTATTAACTTGTGTGGTTGCTCGGTTTTCTCTTTATGACCGTATCAGGGAGCGTCAATATAATGATCCTCATCTTCTAGTTCTTCAGGACAGGGTTCGGCGAGGTGATGCTAGAGATGTGACTATTGGTGATGACGGTGTGATGAAGATGCAGGGCTGGATCTGTGTGTCCAATGTAGATGAGCTTCGGGAGTTGATTCTCGAGGAGGCCCACAGCTCGCGGTACTCCATTCATCGTGGTGCCGCGAAGATGTACCAGGATTTGAGACAACACTACTGGTGGAGGAGGATGAAGAAGGATATAGTTGGGTTTGTGGCCAAGTGTCCCAACTGTCAGCAGGTCAAATGTGAGCACCAGAGACCATGTGGATTACTTCAGAGGTTAGAGATCCTAGAGTGGAAGTGGGAGCGGATCACCATGGATTTTGTAGTTGGACTTCTATGGACTTTGAGAAAGTTCGATGCTATTTGGGTGATCGTGGATCGGCTGACCAAGTCAGCACATTTTATTCCAGTGTCGACCACTTATTCTTCTGAGAGGTTGGCTGAGATTTATATCAGAGAGATTGTCCGCCTTCATGGTATCCCAGTATCCATCATTTCAGACAGAGGTACACAGTTCATATCACAGTTTGGGAGAGCCGTACAACACGAGTTGGGTACTAGGGTAGAGCTGAGCACAGCCTTTCATCCTCAGACGGACGGGCAGTCCGAGCGCACGATTCAGATTCTTGAGGATATGTTTTGTGCCTGTGTGATGAAGTTTAGAGGGTCTTGGGACCAATACTTGCCACTTGAAGAGTTCGCTTACAACAACAGTTACCAGTCCAACATTCAAATGGCACTGTATGAGGCTTTGTATGGTAGGCGGTGCCGGTCCCCAGTGGGATGGTTTGAGCCGGGCGAGGCCCGATTGTTGGGTACAGACTTGGTCCAGGATGCCCTGGATAAGGTGAAGGTGATTCAGGAGAGACTTCGCATAACCCAGTCCATGCAGAAGAGTTATGCGGACCGTAAGGTTCGTGATTTGACATTTATGGTTGGTGAGCGGAGTCTTGCTTTGGTTATCGCCTATGAAGGGCGTCATGAGTTTCGGGAAGAAGAGCAAGCTGAGCCCGAGGTTCATTGGTAATTCTGAGATATTGCGGCGAGTTGGGGAGGTTGCTTATGAGCTTGCCTTGCCTCCCAGCCTAGCAAGAGTTTACCCGGTATTTCACGTGTCTATGCTCCGGAAGTATCACGATGATCCAACTCATGTATTGGATTTCAGCTCAGTCCAGTAGGACAAGGATCTATCTTATGTTGAGAAGCCAACAACCATTTTGGACAGGCAGGCCAGAAAGATCGGGTCAAAGAATATTGCTTTAGTAAAGGTTCAGTGGAGGGGTCAGCCGGTCGAGGAGGCGACTTGGGAGACCGAGCAGGATATGCGCAGCCAGTACCCTCATCTTTTCACAGTTTTAGGTATGTCTTTATACTAGTTCGAGGACGAACGATTGTTTTAAGAGGGGGAGGATGTAACGACCCGACCGGTTATTTTGAGAGTTAGAGCCCTGAACCCCCATTTAACTGCTTTTCCCATATATATTTCTGCTATTGTGACTTGCCGGGATGTTGGTTTTGAGTTTCAGAGTGTTTTTGGACACTTAGTCCCTAAATGAGAACTTAAGCCTTATGATTTGGACCGTAGTCGGAACTATGTGAAGATAACTCCGGAATGAAATTCCATTGGTTCCGTTAGCTCCGTTAGGCGATTTTGGGTTTAGGGGAGTGTCTAGATTGTGTTTTGGAGGTCCGTAGCTCATTTAGGCTTGAAATGGCGAAAGTCGAATTTTTTGGAGTTTTGGTCTGGTAGTGGAATTTTATATATCGGGGTCGTTTTCCGATTCCGGAAGTTGGAGTAGGTTTGTAGTGTTGATTATGACTTGTGCGCAAAATTTGAGGTCAATCGGATGTGATTTGTTAGGTTTCGGCATCGGTTGTAGAATTTTGTAAGTTTCAAGTTCTTTAAGTTTGAATTGGAGGGTGATTCGTTATTTTAGCATTGTTTGATGTGATTTTAGAGCTCGACTAAGCTCGTATGGTATTTTAGGATTAATTGGTATGTTTGGTCGATGTCCCGGGGGCCTCTGGTGTGTTTCGGATGCTCAACGGGTGAAAGTTTGGACTTAGAGGAATTTTTGAGTTGTTGGTTCTGGTGTTTTCGCACCTGCGGTAGGGAGTTCACAGGTGCGGGCCAGCAGAAGCGAGGCTAGGATCGCAGGTGCGCTTTTAGGCCAGGAAGTCAGTGGTCACAGATGTGACGAGTGAGCCGCAAGAGCGGAGCCGCATCTGCGGAAGGGCAGTCGCAGATGCGGAGGTGAGAAGGACCCAAGGTTTCGTAGAAGCGGATGATTGAGCGCAGAAGTGCATCCGCATGTGCGGACTCAAGCGCGCAGGTGCGTACCCAGCCCGGATAAGTGACCTTCACACCTGCGTTGATTTTTCCGTAGATGCGACCCCATGTGCGCAGGTGCGGAAATTGCTGGGCAGAAAAGAGGATTTTGAGGGTTTGAAATTTCATAATACAAAATTCGATTTAGTGCTCGGTGGGAGACGATTTCTCGAGGGATTTTGAAGGAGAACTATTGGGTAACTAATTCTAACTCTATTTTGATCATAATACATTAATCTATTATTATTTTCCTCGTCTAATTAAGGAAAATTGAGGGTAGAAGTTTGAAAATGGGGGAAAAGGTTCCCCAATTGAAATTCTAAGATTTGAATGGGAATTTGACGTCAGATTTAGATGATTTTTGTTTGACTGAACTCATGAGTGAATGGGTGTTCATAATTTGTAATTTTTACCCGATTCCGAGACGTGGGCCCGGGGAGACCTTTTGGGCGTTTTCCCTAATTTCACGCTTTAGCTTCGAATTAATTAGCTAAATTAGTTACTTGTAGTTATATTTACATTATGTAATTAATTTGAATAGATTCGGGCCATTTGGAGTCAGATACTCGTGGGAAGAACGTGATATCGAGTTGATTTGCGCGGTTCGAGGTAAGTGGCTTGCCTAATCTTGTGTTGGGGACTTTCCCTTATGATGATTGATATTAATTGATGTGTGGGAGCCATGTACGTGAGGTGACGAGTACGTACACATGCTAATATTGCAAAAATCCTATTTTTTCCTTTCTAAATCATAAACTGTTTTTCCTTATTAAATTGCATTGATACGTTTAATTGTTAAACTTAGATTATAGAAGTATGCTTACGTGTTTTAACTGCCTAATTGACATTCTGTACGCCATGCTTAGTTAAGTTCCTATTTTCCTTATTTGTGTCCAGTATACACTGTATAACTCGATGTCATACCTGCCATTTTATCTTGTGTTGCATATTTAAATTGGGACTACGGACGTATTCCGGGAGATCCCCATGTAATGCATATTTAAATTGGGACTACGGACGTATTTCGAGAGATCCCCCCGTACTGCATATTTATTTTGGGACTACGGACGTATTCCGGGAGATCCCCCAGTACTGCATATTTACTTTGGGACTACAAACGTATTCCGGGAGATCCCCCCCAGCACTGCATATTTACTTTGGGACTACAGACGTATTCCGGGAGATCCCCCATCACTGCATATTTACTTTGGGAATACGAACGTATTCCAGGAGATCCCCCAGTACTGCATATTTACTTTGGGACTACGGACGTATTCCGGGAGATCCCCCATGTACTGCATATTCATTTGGAACTACGGGACGGTATCCCGGGAGATTCCCCACTGTGTTTACCTTGTTCTGAGCCGAGGGCTCCCTTATCTGTTAAAATTTTGAGAATTTCTTTAACTGTGTTACCGTATATTTTACTGATATCTTTTACTGTTTAATTTATTATATTTACTCTGGTAGGGCCTTGACCTAACCTCGTCACTACTCGACCGAGGTTAGACTTGGCACTTACTGGGCACCATTGTGGTGTACTCATGCCCTTCCGTGCACATGTTTTCGTGTGCAGATCCAGGTGCGAGCTATCAATCTCGATGTTAGTGCGTGCTGCTGATTTTAGGAGACTTCAAGGTACTACTGCTTGCGCCCGCAGATCTTCAGAGTCTCCTTCTACTCCCTCGCCTAGAGACTTTTCTTTATTATCTTCAGACTTTTGTATAGAGCTACATAGATTATAACAACTTGTGACTTAGTGATATTCCGGGTGTTGGAAAATTATTTTGTATATGCCGAGTGGTACTACTCTTGGCTACTCGTAATATGCTGTTTATCTTTAAAATGCTGTGTTTTCTTTATATTTTTTATAATATTAGGCTTACCTAGTCATAAAGACTAGGTGCCATCACGACACCTTACAGAGGGCTAATTTGGGTCGTGACAGAAAAATACATCTAAGTCAACTAAGATAAAGGCTACTCCAAGAAAAATTGTCAAGATTGACCATGTGGTACTTGATGCTGCTGTTAAAGTAGACACAATAGTTAAAGAAGATGCGATTCATGGGGAATCAATGTCAATTACTACAAGTCAAGTAAAAATTCCTCCATCAAAATTAGATGTTTTGGTATCCGCTATAGATGTTGCACCCTTAGTTATTGTCCCATCCACAGGTGATAAACCACAAGTGAAGGAACCTAATGTAGAAACGAACATACGAACTCTGGAGAAATGGGTAGATGCCACTGATGTTATGCCTATGGTCGAGAGGGGAGGTAGTAAAGAACCAGTACGAAATGAGGCATCCGGTGGTCTTTCTTTCAGCTAGATTGAGGATGGGAATGATAATGAAAGTGAGGAAGGAGGAGTAGTAGTGGCTAGTCACGAGGAATATCAGACTCATGACATGGCTAATGAAGAGAAAAAAAGTGAGAATGAGGGAGATTCTGGTGAAGAGAAGGAGGGTGAGACAGAAGATAAGATAGATGAACAAGTGGATGATTCTGGAGAGGAAGAAAAGAATTGTGAAGAAGAAGGTGAATATGAGAGTGAAAATGATGATCAATAAAAAAAAGTGAGAGCGGAGGAGAGGATGAAGAGAGTCAGGGAGAGAATGAGAATACATGTGGGGAATCTAAAGGCTCTATGACTATTGCGAATAACACTATCATAACCCCTTTAGAGGAAGCAAGTGGAGAGAAAAGGACTGGAGAAACTGGGCCATTGTTAACTCCTTTCACCGGAGTTGATGAGGCAGGTAGTGATGAAGATAACTTGCCATTTTCTGCAGTATGGAAGAAAACTAGGAAAACTCATATGAAAGCAACAAAGTCTATTATCTCTGCAAAGAAAGAAGTGGCTCCTCCTGCTAAGACTCTTCTCACAAGGAGCAAAAGAAAGATTGTTGATGAACAAATCATTAAGGAGTCTAGAGGTGCCAAGAAGCCAAGGAAGCAAGTTTCAATTGTGGAACATGTTGTTGAGTTGGATGGAGAAGATGAGTCTGATTCTGCTCTTCCAGAAAGTCACCAACACAAAAGAGAAAGGTTGTCAAATCTACAAAGACTGCTACCTCATCTACAACGGCTAGTAGAGGAAAGAAGAGAAAGAGTGTGTCTGTTGTGCTTGATAAACTCACTCAGTTCGGGAACATAAAAGTACTGAATGGGAAGATTCTTGCAAATACTAATGAAAAAAGGATTGCTCAACACTTGAGCTATAAGGATGGAAACACATGTTTGTCAAGGCTTTCCCTCAAGTGTGTGTGCCTGCTGTGGTAGAGTTCTATGCGAACTTCCAATTTGATGAAAAGGTAGTCAAGAGAAATGTAAGAGGGTTTGTAAGGGAGTTTGATGTTGAGGAGCTGGAGATGCTTCTAAATATTCCATCTTTAGGTTCTGACAATTACTTGAAGAAAAGTGGCCATTCATAGACAATTATGTGGACCCAGGAATTGTGGTCACAAGGAAGTTCTCTCAAAAGTTTGAACTGGATACTCCCCGTAAGGTGTACAAGACTGATATGACCCCCTTCCATAGGATGTTGTTTCACTTTGTCAATTCATACATCTTGCAGAGGTCTGAGAGAAGGCACGAGGCTACCCTGTTGGATATGGATGTGATGGAACTTCTTGACACTGGTAGACCTATCAATCTCCCTAGCCTGATGATTTAGTACATGGAAAGAGTTGCAGACACTTCCAAGCCTAAGCATGCTATGCCTTANGCCAGAAAGTCATCAACACAAAAGAGAAAGGTTGTCAAATCTACAAAGACTTCTACCTCATCTACAACGGCTAGTAGAGGAAAGAAGAGAAAGAGTGTGTTTGTTGTGGTTGATAAACTCACTCAGTTCGGGAATATAAAAGTACTGAATGGGAAGATTCTTGCAAATACTAATGAAAAAAAGATTGATCAACACTTGAGCTATAGAGATGGAAACACATGTTTATCAAGGCTTTCCCTCATGTGTATGTGCCTTCTGTGGTAGAGTTCTATGCGAATTTCCGATTTGATGAAAAGGTGATCAAGAGAAATGTAAGAGGGCTTGAAAAGGAGTTTGATGTTGAGGAGCTGGGGATGCTTCTAAATATTCCATCTTTAGGTTCTGACAATTACTTGAAGAAAAGTGGCCATTCATAGACAATGATGTGGATACAAGAATTGTGGTCAGAAGGAAGTTCTCTCAAAAGTTTGAACTGGATGCTCCTCGTAAGGTGTACAAGACGGATATGACCCCCTTCCATAGGATGTTGTTTCACTTTGTCAATTCATACATCTTGGAGAGGTCTGAGAGAAGGCGCGAGGCTACCCTGTTGGATATGGTTGTAATGGAACTTCTTGACACTGGTAGACCTATCAATCTCCCTAGCCTGATGATTTAGTACATGGAAAGAGTTGCAGACACTTCCAAGCCTGAGCATGCTATGCCTTATGGCTTCATGTTGACCGAGTTATTTGACAAGCTCGATATTGCCTTGCTTGAGCTTACGTTTGGAAATAACAATGATGTTTTGGATGCTATTACCTTCAAGCAGTGTGGTTATGAGGAGCTCAAGGCTAGAGGACCAACAAGTTCTGCTATTCTACCCGGTAGCAGCAGGGCAACATAGCTCACTAAGAGGTTGGAGTTGGTTGTTGAGGAGAATGCCAAGCTCCGAGAAGACAATGATGAGTTGAGAAAGAAAACCAGACAGCTTAGGAAAGAGCTCATAAGTGATAGAGAAGCTCGTGCCCAACAGATTGCCACCCTTGTAAAAACATTGACCCCATCTGCCTCTCACCCATGAACTTGGTCCTTTCCCCAGGGTCCTTAGTTCCTTTTGTTATCCCAGTGATGCTTTAATTTTTATTTCTTCTGTTCTAGTCTGAGTAGGTTGTAGCATGTTTAGTTTATTTTGTTCTAATGGTTTAAGACAAAGTCCTGGGCTTATTTTGGCACTGCTAAATGACTTCTCTTATAATATTTTAACGCTTCGCACATGGTTAGATCATCAGCTTAGTCTGTTTGATTTGAAAATTCGTGAGCTTGTGTTGTAGCCTGAGTGACCATGAATCTTTTTCATTACACGTGCTTAATATATGTAACATCTTTTTGTTATTTTTCGATTATGCCAAAAAGGGAAAGATAGGGTTGGGGATGTTGTGTTGATGTGGATATGATTTGGTGTGGATCTATATATGTGATGTGATGTGCTTGTTGATCATGATTTAGTGTGATTACCTTGTTCTAGTATGTACAAAGTTTGTCATTATAAAAAATGGAGAATTTATTGAGTATTGAGATTCTGATGATTAACAAAGTTTGTGCAGATGAAATATTTTAAGAACCAAGTCCTCAACGTAGCTTCTTAATTGTTCTAAGAATCAGCTTCTCAGGGTTAAGGACCAGCTCCTCGAGGATGATGATTGTGCGTCTTTGCAAGACAGTAAATTTATTTCAAAGTTACCCATGTGCGAGTTTGGTGGAAGAAGACTGCTAAACATGATAAGAGTTATTGCACAAAAAGATACACATGCATAAGTGTGAGACAAGAGTCCCAAAACTTGTGGAGTCCTTGGATTAGTAGGAGTCCTATCAAATGAGAAGTTATTTACGCATAGGACTCCTAGAATATCTTGGAGTCTAGGGAATATAAATACTATCCTTTTGGACTAATGGGATTATCCTTTTGTACGTCAACCGAAGAACTACATTTTACACACTCTAGTAGAGTACTAATATTGTGTTCTTTTTGAGTTATACTAGTGAATGTGTATTAGAATCGAGTTGTAATCAAAGTATCACAAACAATTAATGAGTTGGAGTGAGTTTTGTTTTACAAGTTAGAGTAACTTGTGGATTAAATGATTGTAGTATGAGTAGTGGAGAGTATTGAGTTACAGTTTTATAATTGATACATTTGGCTCGTTGTTCTAGAGAAGTTGAAATTAAAAATCCTACGTAGTAGATCATGATTTTTGCACCTTTTGAGCCGGGTGAGTTTCCACGTAAAAATTATAGTATTTACTTTACTGCTTATTTTACTTCACGTTTAAGAAGTAAGGTAAAGAACCAAGTTATTTAATAATTCATATGGACGCTCAATTTAACAATATCTTCGGCAGAATCTTGGGTTGAGATAATCTTTTCATTCATTCTAACAAAATAATAGTTGATTTCATTCACATCATACACAACAATAATTATGTAAAGTCATATAAATAGTAGTTGCATAACGTATATGAAATTTTGTCTATTATTATATACAAGATAAAAAATATAGATATATGTATAATTGTTAGGATTAAGCTAATTATTAATTTATGTATCATCTACTTTATAGTAATCATTTATGTTATTGTTCATTCGATAAAAATTTCACATTATAATTTCTTCTTTATTTATATGTGGATCAAAAGCCCCCAATAAAAATCACTCGTTGTTTATTTGTGAACGTTGAAGTTTTATATAAGGAATTTTTATATTCCTATACATTATTTGAAACTTTATTACCCCCACTACTCAAGTTTCAATTTAGTTACATCCTATATACAAATTTACCAATTATATACACTTTAGGAATTAAATGAGTATCCCTTTTATATTAGGAATCAATTATTTCGCATCCTTATTCTCTCTCGCTCATGCTCTCTCTCTCTCTCTCTCTCTCTCTCTCTCTCTCTCTCTCTCTCTCTCTCTCCTGCTCTCTCTCTCTCTATGTCTCCCTCTATCTCTCAATCCCTAATTTCAGTAATATAGAGCAAAGAAAAAGAGAGCAACAATTCCACCATTGACAGCCATTAAAAAGCTTTGAAGCTTTGAATTCGAATTTGAGTTTTCAAAAAATATTATTTGTTTGGATTGGGTGTTGTTACAAATAATTAGGAATATTGTTTGTAGTTTATATTTCAATTTTGATGGTGTTTTGGTAAAATTGGACTTGATTTTGGCTGAATTTCAGATTGAAACTCGAAGAAGAAGAACAAGAAGAAGAAGGCATGATATACATTATACTTACGAAATTATAGTAAAATTATAGGTAAATTGTATTCTGTTGTTTATATATATATTTTTATTTAAATATTGTATGAAATTTGAATAATATTGTATAAAATTTGTATTTAAGTTGTATGACATTGTAGTTGTATATAACTGGGTAGGAATAATGTATGAAAGTTGTATAATATATAATTAGTTGTATGAAATTTATTTTTACTATGCATAAATAATATACAAAAGACATATTGTATAAAATTTATATAAAAATTGTATTTAAGTGGTATGATATTGTAGTTGTATATAACTGGGTAGAAATAATGTGTGAAAGTTGTAGATAAGTTTTATAATATATAATTACTTGTATGAAAAAGGTTCACGTTGATATTAAAAAAATAAATTTGAGTTAAACTAAAATAAATTTTCTAACTTTGAGTTGTTCGATTAATGACTTTCCATTACCTGCCCTAAGCTCAGTCACAGGATTTGACCTTTTGATTTTCAGTTTCGTCCTTGTTTCAATGTGAACCTTTTTTTCTGCCTCAAAAGGCCAAGGAGTAGGTCTGTCAACATTATAACTTTTGCCAAAATTCCAAACGGTTTTCACAGATAAAGAATATTACTACAGTAAATCGAACAAGTTTAGAGCAATTGACTAAACACTGAAACCTCGTGTAGTTATTCTTTGATTTTTTTTCATGTTTGTGAGGTAATCTTCTTCTATAATAAACAAATATTTGTTCACTTTTTCTAATATTAATTTGTAACAAGAAAACAACGTTGAATAGTTTATTGAGTAGACACATCTGTTCATGGATCCCAAGGGTTCAAAGCAGCCGCAAGAGGGATCCCATACCAATATTTTGGAGAGAAGAAAGAGAAGAGGAATGGTGTAACTAAATCCCTTGATTGAAGGCAATAATGATGGATTGAGAGTCTTTTAAGATGGAATGTATATATTTTGTAGATAAAACTTGTTTAGGTCGGGTAATTAACTAAACATGGACATTTATGGTAATAAAATTTTAAATAGTGTATAAGAACGAAAAAATTCCTTTATATAAATGTGAATATATTTGGGGTAATAAAGTTTAGGTTCGCGGGATTTGGGGTCTTGTTCAAGGGTGGAGTTAGAAGCCCGAATAAGGATTCAATCTAACCAACTTTTGTTCAAACAATATATTTTTGCATTAAAGAATCAATATATATACTCCATTTATTTCAATTTATGTGAACATATTTGACTTGGCACGAAGTTTAAGAAAAAATGAAGATTTTTGAAACTTGTGGTCCTAAACAATTCACAAAGGAGCCCAGGGTATTTGTGTGGTTATAAAAGCTTCTCATTAAGGGTAGAATTATAAGTTTAAGCAAAATTGTTTCCAAATTTAGAAAGGGGTCATTATTTTCAGAACGGACCAAAAAGGAAATATGTTCACATAAACCGGAACGGAGGTAGTATTAAATTTAGAACTCAATTTGCTATCATTTAAAGTCGTCGTTCTAAAATCTACCCAAACAATATATAATATTCTAAAGGGAAATACACCTAAGATCAAGTTTTTGAGCCGACTTTCATAGAAAATTTAGACTTTCTTTTTGATGTTGCAATCACATAAAAATATAAACTTTGAAGCTCAATGGCTAGAACCCATAACGTTAAAATTTTAGCTTCACTTCTATTTTTTGTTAAATAAATATGTGAAGAGACCGTCTCTGCCATCAAAGGAGTGAAAGAGGTAGAATTTTCGCCGTTATTAAAACATTGCTCTCGGAAAAGTATTACAGAGGTTGTTGTAGTTCTCGTAATTACAAGAATTAATTTCTCATGATTGGGTTTTATGTTGTCACTGCCTTGAAGATTACATGATATGCTAGCTCAAATTAAAGACATATATGTTGTTGATTTTGGAAGCAAATTGGTTCCATGTATTCTTTTCTGACTTGATTTTTTTGTATAGAAATAATGAAATAGAATTTGCAACTAAGCAGAATATGCCGAAACAAATGAAAGGCTGTAGTTCATAAAAGATAGAAACCAAAGAGAGAGTAATAATAAGAGTTTTTTACATAGTCAGTTACTTATTAAATAATATTTAAATAAAGATCATCACTTTTGTTTTATTCCAAAAAAGAGCACATTTATTTATAATTATGGTATTTTTTCAAAATCATGTACATTTGGTACTCTTTAATTTTTTAAACATAGTCCATAATTTAAGAAATTAATTTTGAACCATATTAATTTATCCATATTTCTCTCCCATCATTAATCTATACTTACCATTTTTATGAAAGTTTCCGTTCTTAGAATCCCCTTTTTCATTATTATATCAAACACACTCTAAGTAAATTCACATTTTTATTTCATGTTCGAAGGTGTATATATACATATGTGATATTTTTTGTATAATGTAATTTTAAATATTATACATATGTAATGAATATATTATGTATATTTGCCTGTACCGAACTCGTTTTATGTCAATGCAATGTATAATTTTGTATACATAATAATAACTACTAGTACTATATATAACACCATCCTAATACTAGAAATCCCTCAGAAAAACTAATCGTAAATAATTAAAATACTAGAAATGCCCTTAGAAAAACTAATGTCCGTTAGCTTAAGTTGATGATTGGACCAAGGCCACACCAACCACCATTTTCTCTAATTAAAAATAATCACATGATATAGGACTTTTTATTAATTTTTTCTATGTGATCTATTTGTGTCTAAACACATAAGTAAATAAATTTATAATAACATCGTCACCTTTTATTCATCATTCTCAGTCAGAAAATCAGAATATTTGACACTTCAGAAAAATAAATGATCTTTTTCAATTTCGCATTTATTATACCAATATAATCATTATTTGCTTGTTTAAGGAAGAAATAAAGATAATTTAATTGAGGAATATGAGTAATTCAATTAGGACGTATTTACCGGGAGATAAAAGTGCAAAATTCAAACGTGTTACTAGAAATTTATGAGCTAGGGGTTGTTTGGTTTAAAACCAGAATACCCTAGGATTATAATTTTTTTTACGAGATAAGTTAAAAGATTTTGTAGCATTAGTTTTAGCTAAATTATTTGACCAAACACGAAATAAATTTATTCAAAATTTATATGGAGATAATTTACCTAACCCCCATGAACCAAATGGTCCCTAATTATTTCAATTGTATTTCTTTCTCTTTTTCTCTTTCGAGTTAATTGTTTGAATTAATTGCTTAATTAAGCTCACGTTCATCTAGATGCTTTATATGCTAGTCAATCTTTGTAGTACGCGTCCAAAATTTTCCATTTTGATTAACTTTTTTTTTTTTGCTTGATTTTTGATTAACTTCCTTAAACGATTTCCTTCATTCTTTACAATAACGGTATTTCCCTTTGGCAATTATGGTATTTCCTTCTTCACAATGAATTCTTTTTTGGTATTTTTCACAACTTTAATGCGAGCCATCTCCTTTTTCCAGTTATTATTCAGCTTCATTAATTACCATTATTATCATGTATTCATATTACTAATTGTAATATTTTTTGTGTTGGGATATACCGTTAACCATGCGGTTTAGACGTAGTATTTTATTTAATTCTTTATGGAATAATTATTTATTTAATTTATTCAATTCAATAAAGTACCTTTTTAAATAGATCATTTGTTACATGTGTGTCCTTTTAGTTATGTAGTAGACAATTTAGTGCATGGAGTCTTAGCTCATGCACGGAAGATTAAATTGTCGGTTCACATAATTAATAAACTATGTTCAGAATTAAAGATATTATTGGACAAAATATCTTGATGATTGTAGCACAAGATTATAGTATAATTTGTCTTGATTATGGGAGTGGTTTTACTCCAACTTCTTTTGCTAGTATACTTAGTGTATATTGAACGGACCAGGTAGAGAAATGATGTTTTTGTACTGAATATATAAAAAATATTTTCTCTAATTCATTAAAATGAGCTTATACTCCTAATCTTGATATAATTATTATGATCAATGTGATTTGTTTATTGTTTTGATTTATCAAAAGGTACAACTCTATTCAGAGTTAGTATATGCCTAATAGATTGGACAACAACGAATAGCATTTGTGAAATAATAATTAGTTGATAGAATCCATGACAAGGTTTTGAGTTTGATGATACCCCTTTCATGGAAGCTTATAAGTTTTCATGTGAAAACCCCGCCGTTGAATTTTGTATCTGTCACATGAAATAGTTTAAGCGGAATTATAAAGGATTTAATTAGTTGATTAAATTAAATTTTCAGTGATTTAATTTAATTAACTGGTATTTAGGATCTTAACATGGGGAGTTAAAATAAGTGTTAGTGAATTTTTGAAATTCATATTGAGGAGTTCAATTGCAGTTTTTTAGTGGAATAAACTGCAATTAGTTATAGTAACAATTAATTCATGCAAAATTTTGAATTAATACTATAATTAGTAACCTCTTATTATTTCTGTGGTCCTTGATATGCCTAGTAAAAAGCTAGACTGACTTGAGTAAAAAGTGACTTGAGAGAAAAGTCATCTGTTAGAGTTAAAGTAGGATTCTACTTGTGCAAGCAGAATCCTACACGTTTTTGAGAGCCTTATTTTGGCTGAAAATGTGTCTACTTAAGGAAAACAATTTTCACAGAGTAACTCACCTTTTAGAGTTATATTGTTCTTGCCCACTCAAAGCATATTCGTCCAAGGTATTACCAAGATCATAGCAGAAGACTGCAACCCTGGATTCTTGCTGTGTGGAGAACCTTTGCAACGATTTCAAGAGGTCAGTGCTTCTAATCTAGGAATTACATCATTGTCTAGTTTGCATGTATTTGATGCCTGTATTGTATGCTTGTTTCCGCTACGCATATTCTAACAATTGGTATCAGACGTCATCTTACATCTAAATAGATAATGTAATACAACATGAATAGAGTAATATTAAAACGTGTTATTTTAATAAAAACGTGGATGTTTTGAATGCTATTAGTTATGAAGTTATGAATTAATATACGTAATTATGAACAGTGGCGTTTTTAAACGGGTGAAGAACAGTTTTTTTACAATTCTGTTCGAACATATTTTTATTAAATAATGATAAAAATATTATTTTGAGTTCTGAAATCATGAATTAACATACATAAGTATATTATGTGATTTGAACGAGTCAAAATAATTTAAACCCTTAAAAACGCCAAAAACAGAATACTACAAATAGGTCATGAATTTGGAATTATAAAATTCTGTCGAACTTTGATTGACCTCAAATTTGGTAAATTCATCGAAAACGATCCAATGAGCAATACTCACCAGCTTTGCTTATGATGTACGTTGTTTTGGGGGCATTCGAGGTCGTTTAGATGGGTTTTTGGCCATTTTTCTATTTTCTGGAATTTTTTTTTAATAAAATAAATTTTTAAAAGAAATCAGTGATGGTAGGGTTCAATTCTCATGGTTTCCAATCATGTTTTACAGTAATATAATGAATTTATATGTTGATATAGGTCTTCTTCCACATCGGATAACTTCATTATAGATGATTACTGTAGTTTTGCCTCTAGTTATTTGATTACTTGTATTAACTCTACAACTAAGTTACATGTTGATTCAATGAAACTAGAGTTTATAAAAGTGATATTTACCTATCTTAAATTAATAGTTTACTCTCCATCTGAGTTAGTCCTGTTTTAATTTATCGGGTAAATATCTTACATAACTCATATATTTTGCATGAATAGTTAAGTTTCCCTAACGAATCTAACTGTTCAATGAGCATGGTTATATGTGTAATGTATTGTTTTGAATTTAACTATTCTAAATACATAACTAATTATCTATTTAATGTGAATATCTCTCAGATTAACCATGTCTTTATTCAACCTACTTACCTCAATTTTGAACCAAAACAAGTTAGAAGGACTGATTTATGTTGACTGAAAAAGAAATCTTGATATTGTCCTAAGTTCTAACTGCTGAAGGTTACAAATTTGTAATCACTGAAGAGTGCCCAGAAAAATCTGAAAATGCTACTGATGATCAGGTTACGGCCTATGACAAATGGGTCAAGGCTGATGAGATGGCGCGATGTTACATTCTTGCCTCTATGGCGAATGTTTTGCAATATCACCATCAGTATATGGGTCTGCTTATGACATGCTCGAAAGTCTCAAATAGATGTTCGGTGAGAAAAATCGTGCGGCTAAGCAGACAGCCATGAAAGCCCTTTTGAACACCAAGATGGCTGAAGGATCATCGGTCAGGGGCTACGTTTTGAAAATGATGAGTCTTCTGAATGAACTGGAGGTCCTTGGAGCTGTGATTGATAAGGAATCTCAAGTTGAGATGGTCCTGCAGACTTTGCCTGACAGTTTTTAACGATTTTGCTTGAACTATAATATGAACAAAATGGTTTTGTCACTGGCGAAATTGTTGAATGAGCTGCAAACGGCAGAATCTATTATCAAACAGCAAGCTCCAGTTGTGGCACTCAATGTTGAGAAAGGTTCGGTTTCTAAGTCGAAAGGCGGTAAGAAAAAGAAGAAGGCTCAAAAGGTTTTGGCACCTGGAGGTGCGGCTGGTGTGAAAAAACCCAAAGGAAAGTGCTATAATTGCAAGCAACATGGGCATCACAAAAAACAACGCCCTGCCTATCTGGGAAAGTTGAATAAGCAAGGTAATTCAAATTTAAATGTCGTTAAAACTTATTTAGCGGCTGTCTCTACCATATTTTGGTGTGTAGATTCGGGAGCCACTAATCATATCTGCACTACTTTGCAGGGGTTTCAGGAAACACGACGGCTAAGTGAGAATGAAGTTTGCGTTTTTCAAGCCAATGGCGAGCCAACACTAGATTTAGCATTAGGAGATATTAGAGTTTCGTTTATTAGTCATAGAGTTTTGGTTTTGAAAGATGTTCTCTATGTACCTTCTATTAGAAGGAATTTGATTTCGATTTCGCAAATAATGGATACTGGTTATAATATTTATTTTGCTAATAACACTGTTGCTATTAAGTTTAATAAATGTTTTATCTACATTGCTGCTAGAATACATGACGTTTTTATTCTTGATATATCTCCTCATGTGATACAACAAACAAAAGAATTAAATAACATTAATCTGCCACATAAAAGAAAACGTATTTTTGAATTGAGCCAAACTTATTTGTGGCACTTACGTCTAGGTCATATAAATCTAAATAGGATTTCGAGATGGGTCTCAGATTGACCTTTGAGTTCATCGAAAGTGGAGTCACCGGTAACATGTGAATCTTGTTTAGAAGGTAAAATGACCAAGAGACATTTTCCCTCAAAAGGAAATAGAGCCAGCGATAAGTTAGAATTAATTCACTCTGATTTGTGCGGCCTTATGAATATACAAGCAAGAGGTGGTTTTGAGTATTTTATGACTTTCACATATGATTACTCAAAATATGGATACATTTATCTGTTGCACCGTAAGTCTGAATGCTTTGAGAAATTCAAAGAATTTAAGACGGAAACGGAGAAACGACATGATAAATATATCAAAACATTGCGATCTGATCGTGGTGTTGAATACCTTTCTGCGGAATTCATTAAATACTTATCAGATTGTAGAACTACATCTCAATTATCTACTCTAGGAACACCACAACAAAATGGTGTAGCAGAAAAAAGAAATAGGACCCTTATTGAAATGGTTACATCAATGTTAAGTTATTCCGATTTGCCTTCTTCCTTTTAGGGATATGCTTTAGAAACAAGAAATTACATTCTAAATTTGGTTCCTTCAAAGTCAGTACCTTCAACTCTAATAGAATTGTGGACTGGGCGCAAGCCAAGTTTATGGCATATTCGGGTTTGGGGTTGTCCAGCACATGTGCTGAAAGGGAAAGCGGATAAATTGGAATCGATGGCAGAAGTATGCATTTTTATTGGATATCCAAAAGGAACCAAAGGAGGTTTATTTTATTGTCCCAAAGAAAAGAAGGTAATTGTTACGACAAAGGTCAGATTTTTAGAAGAGGACTATTTAATGAACCATATTCCTAGAAGTAAACTAGTTTTACAGGAATTAAGTAATGGAGTAACTAATGACTCATCTCTGGAACGTATCTCGGAAGCCAGTATTGACATACCACTGCATTATCGTAGTGGGAGAAATGTCAATAGGTAGCATAATGCACAAGAGCAATTGCCTGACATCTCACTACCCCAAAGTAGTGAGAGTAATGTTGAGCTACCTCAGATTGTTGAGCAACCTCGGATTGTTGAGCAACCTGAAATTGTTCTGTAGCATGCAATCCAGGAAGAAGATAATGATATCCCAGCACCGCAAGGTGTGGAGGATAACATTGACACTTCAGTTCCGGAAAATGATGTTGTGATTCAACAATAACAAAATACTGCACCTGTAGTGACTAGTCGTAGTGGGAGAATTATTAGAAAACCTCTCTGTTTTGCGCTCTTGGGAGAATCTTATGATAGAATCCCTGAAGAGCCTAACACATAACCTATTAATTACGACGAAGCACTACAGGATACAAATGCTGATAAATAGGTTGTTGCTATGAAATTTAAAATTGAGTCCATGTACTCCAATCAAGTCTGGGATCTTGTAGAACCACCTACTGGAATCAAACCCATTAGTTGTAGATGGATCTATAAGAAAAAGAGAGGAGTGGATGGAAAAGTGCAAACTTTTAAAGCTAGCTTTATTGCAAAAGGGTTTATTCAAAAAGAAGGGATCGATTATGAGGAAACCTTTTCGCCAGTAGCCATGCTTAAATCTATTAGGATTCTCTTATCCATTGCTACTCATTACGATTTTGAGATTTGGCAAATGAATGTCAAGACGGCTTTTCTTAATGGAAGTCTTGATGAGTGCATCTATATGGCACAACCAGTTGGTTTCATAAAAAAGGGCAATGAGCACATGTTGTGTAAATTAAATAAATCCATTTATGGATTGAAACAAGCTTCTAGAGTATGGAATACTTGTTTTGACGCATCGATTAAAATCTTCGGTTTTGATCAATGTGAAAATGAGCCTTGTGTCTATAAGAAGTGGGATGGAGATAAAGTTACATCTTTTGGTTTTATACGTAGAAGATATTTTGCTCATAGGAAATAATGTGAGCATGTTGAATTTAGGACATGCGGTTGTCCTCACGTTTCGATATGAAAAACTTAGGACAAGCGGCACATATCCTTAGGATCAAGCTTATGCGAGATCGCAAGCAAAGGATATTAGGCTTATCCCAAGCACTTTATATTGATACTATTCTCACCAGGTTTAGCATGCAAGATTCCAAGAAAGGTTTTCTCCCTTTTAGATATGGAATCTCTCTATCGAAAAACCAGTCCCCAAAAACGACTGATGAGATAGAAAAGATGAAGGCATTACCTTATGCTTCTGCTGTAGGGAGTCTCATGTATGCTATGCTATGTACTAGACCTGATATCTGCTTGTTGTTGGCATGGTTAGTAGATTTCAGTCTAACCCTGGACGAGAAAACTGGACTGTCGTTAAACATATAATCAAGTACTTGAAAAGGACTAGGGATTATATGTTGGTTTATCACTCAGGTGATCTTGCACCCATTGGCTATACTGATTCAGATTTTCAGTCAGATAGAGATTCTAGAAAATTTACCTCAGGATATATTTTTACCCTAGGAGGTGGAGCCATATGTTGGAGGAGCATCAAGCAATCATGTGTTGCTGATTCCACCATGGAAGCTGAATATGTGGCTGCATCTGAGGCAGCTAAAGAGGTTGTTTGGCTCGGGAACTTTCTAAAAGAGCTTAATGTAGTTCCTTCGGTTCAAGCATCGATTGTACTTTATTATGATAATAGTGGTGCAGTTGCAAACTCGAAGGAACCAAGAAGCCATAAAAGAAATAAGCATATTGAGCGTAAATATCACTTAATTCGGGATATAACTCAGAGAGGTGATGCAAGAGTGTTGAAGATTGCGTCAGAGGACAATTTGGCAGAGCCCTTTACAAAGAGCTTGCGACAGAAGATTTTTGACAAGCATGTAGAATGAATGGGTGTTAGAGCTGTAGACGCATGGTTATGAGTCTAAGTGGGAGATTGTTGGGATACATTGTTAACCATGCGGTTTAGACATAGTATTTTGTTTAATTCTTTATGGAATAATTATTTATTTAATTTATTCAATTCAATAAAGTATTTTTTTAAATAGATCATTTGTTACATGTGTGTCCTTTTAGTTATGCAGTAGACAATTTAGTGCATGTAGTCTTAGCTCATGCACAAAAGATTAAATTGTTGGTTCACATAATTAATAAACTATGTTGACAATCAAAGATATTATTAGACAAAATATCTTAATGATTGTAGCACAAGATTATAGTATAATTTGTCTTAATTATGGGAGTGGTTTTACTCCAACTTCTTGTGCTAGTATACTTAGTGTATATTGAACAGACCAATTAGAGAAATGATGTTTTTGTACTGAACATATAAAAAATATTTTCTCCAATTCATTAAAATGAGCTTATACTCCTAATCTTGATATAATAATTATGATCAATATGATTTGTTTATTGTTTTGATTTATCAAAAGGTACAACTCTATTCAGAGTTAGTATATGCCTAATAGATTGGATAACAACGAATAACATTTCCATGACAAGGTTTTGAGTTTGATGATACCTTTTTCATGTAAGCTTATAAGTTTTCATGTGAAAACCCCGCTGGTGAATTTTGTATCCGTCACATGAAATAGTTTAAGCGGAATTATAAAGGATTTAATTAGTTGATTAAATTAAATTTTCAGTGATTTAATTTAATTAACTGGTATTTGGGATCTTAATATGGGGAGTTAAAATAAGTGTTAGTGAATTTTCGAAATTCATATTGAGGAGTTCAATTGCAGGTTTTTAGTGGAATAAACCGCAATTAATTATAGTAAGAATTAATTCATGCAAAATTTCGAATTAATACTATAATTAGTAGCCTCTTATTATTTCTGTGGTCCCTGCTATGCCTAGTAAAAACCTGGACTGACTTGGGTAAAAAGTGACTTGGGAGAAAAATTATCTAGTAGAGTTAGAGTAGGATTCTACTTGTGCAAGTAGAATCCGTGTCTACTTAAGGAAGATAATTTTCACCCAATAACTCACATTTTAGAGTTGTATTGTTCTTGCCCACTCAAAGCATATTCGTCCAAGGTATTACCAGGATCATAGGAGAAGACTGCAGCCCTATATTCTTGCTGCGTGGAGAAACTTTGCAACGATTTCAAGAGGTTAGTGCTTCTAATCTAGTAATTACATCATTGTCTAGTTTACATATATTTGATACCTGTATTGTATGCTTGTTTCCGCTGCGCATGTTCTAACATACCGAAGGTTTATTACGACTAATTACTTGAGTTATATTACACAATAGTGCTGCACATAATTTAAACAAAATTGATTTTAGACGATCACTCAACTTAGGAAAATTGTGTAAAAATTAAAAATAAAAGTCACTATAGTCTTGTCATTTTAAAAATAAAAATCACTTACGACCAAGTAATATTTCCGACAACTTAATTAATCTGACAATATTTTCGAAGTCAAACGTTTTTTTAAGAAAATTACCATATAATATTACCGTTTTATGGTTGAAGGTGTTATACACGCACTGTTACATAATTTATTTATTTGTTTAGACATAGATCAAGCTCACAGGAAAACTGAATATAAAAGTATAAATTAAGTCCTATATCATGGAGTGGATAATCTCATTAGAGCAGTATAATCACGTTTAAGTATTTGCTTAAAGATTAGCACCCACACCCAATCCGTTAAACACTTTCCCGCAGATTTTCTCTCTCGCGCACATCTAACGAACTCGTTCTCTCAGAAAATTTAGCACTAAAACACTTCCAAATTGCTCAATATATACAAATTGCATCGTTTCTCAGAAGTTATTTCGCAATTAGAAGGCGGAGAGATTTATTTTCTCGGATTTAAAGTAGTGAGTTTTGATGGCGGCAAGTGCGAATCCGGCGGCGGGTAATAATGGCGGTCAAGAAGGGACGAATAATGCGAACGGCACAACGAATAACGGCGTTTCGGTTCCTGATAACTCTGTGATTGGACCTAATCAGGGGGAGCTCATTCACAGTAGAGGCCTTGCTGTTGAATGGTCTCCCGACGAACAATCTCTCCTTGAAGAATTGCTCGCCAAGTATGTTACAGTATCTCTTGTGCACGTGATTGTATTTGCTAAGCTGTGTATTTTTGGTTATCTTTTTGATTATTGGTATTTAAGCTGATTCAAATCTGTGAAACATTGCTTGTAAAACTAGAATATTACTAACAGTTATGAGGGATCCAAGATTTAGACTTGATGGTTCAACCTTTAAAATTTTACCCCAACCTATGATACTTTTGAAATTATGGGTTCAGAATTTAATGTTTGTTGAAATTTTAGTAGTTTTTACATAGACAAGTATGCTCCACGTCTAAAATGGTGGGTTCAGTTGAACCTGTAGTAGACATGCTATATCCGCCTCTGGTTCTGAGTTATGTCAGTATAATCCTTTTTTCTTTTGCTATCTAATTATTTAATTAAGCTCCTGTTCATCTAAGAAACTTAATGATAGAAAGATGTTTGTTTTGTTTTCTAAAACCAGTAGTGGGGTCAACTCTAGTCAATATTAGCAAAAACTCAGCATTTGTTAGTAAAAGGTTGTTGACTAAGCAATGGTCTATAATATTCATTAGCCTTATGTTTGAAGTAATTTTATGCTTGACCAAGAAATACTCAAAAAAGTGAGAACTTGGCTTGTTGCTTGCTTTACTCTGGGAGGTCGGGAAGGGAAGAACGATAAGAGGGTAAAGCAAGCTTCTTTTGATGTTTATTAGGGGATGTATCATTTTGATTACATAGATATATGATAAATTACTTAAAAATAATGGGTTTTTCGTTAATTTCATTGAAATAATAGGATTCTAGTCTTGACTAAAGGTAGATCATGCAAAGTCCTTGTTGTTGTCCTTTTCATCATACCCATTGATACTGGCATCTGCCTGAAAAGGCAGGTACGTATGATGAGAACAAATAATCATCAATTTCCCAGAATCACGTTAGGAATTTACTCTGACAGTGTTTACCATCTAGAGTAAGTGTAAGTAAAGGGTGGAAAATAACTAGATTGCATGAGAAACCTTGTTTTAAAGCCGTAACATAGATGAGCAGATATTAGTCATTTGCTTTATTCATCGTGTTTTTCATGATATTCATGAAAGGCTTATTGCATATGTGAATGCCCTAGTTGTTATGTTTAACGAAATTATGCATTTCTTCGCAATACAACTTTTCTTGTCATCTTCTGACTAATCACTGTTTGATTCTATTTGCTGCATGTGTACTTTGGATTTGCTTAGTTTAGTTTGATAGTCAGATATTTTGCTAAAAATGAACAGTGCAATGCTATTTTTGCAGATACGCAACTGACAAACCAATACATCGTTATGCTAAAATTGCTATGCAGTTAAAGGACAAGTGTGTACGAGATATAGCGTTGAGATGTAGATGGATGAGTGTAAGTCGTACGATTCCATATTAGTTTTAACTATCTATTCACATATTTGTTAATCAGCTGTTATCACAGGCAATTTTAATGTTTAAAGCATACTTGTTAGCCTCTCCAGTTATTGAAATGTTGAGATTAGTTGAATTGGAAGTCTTTCTGACCTGCTCCTTATGGCTGTAAACAAAAAAAGTAGGACTTGGTAAGAGATTGGTCTGGAGGATGTTATTTTTATAAATACTTAGGGTGCTAGTCTTGATTTCGAGTCTAGGTATCTAGAAGATCTCAAACTTGAGAATGTCCAAGATTGAGAGATTATTTTCTTAAGGTTTACTAGATAATTAGTGGAGGCCATGACCAGTTTTGCACACTTTGTGTTTTTGGTGTCGTTGTCTGGAAAAACATTGGCAACCTATGGTAAGAATTTCAGAATCTAGTCAATTTGAAAGGTGATGATTCGAAGAACATCAAGATGTGGCAGGACGACTCACCTAAAGCAAATCTACGGAGAAGGGGAATAAATATATATATATACTAGATGCTTGTTGTATGTTGATGCATTGGAAGATTCCAAACAGTTTCTGTGACGTACAATGTCCTGCCTAATTTGGCACTGTTTACCAACCTCTTTTTTTGGCATTAATTGGGTGATATCCAGCAACTAATGGTGCACTCAGTTGTTGGAGCAATCAAAAGATGATAAACAAGCGTCTCAAGGCAACATGGGACACCATCCGGCTATGTATAATATGGTCAATGTGGAGATAAAGCAATTCCGGATGGTCTTAAGGCAATTCTGGTCGCGGAATCTATTGCATATATAGAGATGCTTAAATTTTTTGGCTTTTTGGTGTTAGATGGGAATGTAGATCATTTTTTAACTCTTCTGGTATATATTGACCCCTTGTAGTAGAAGGAGCAATAGTCATGACACGGTATAGATCCCAGCACAATTTGTCAGTATATTTACCTATTTGTAAATTAATTAAGTCAACTTAATAATAATTAAACAAAGAGAAATGGATATCCCTTTTTTGTTCAACGGTCTTGCCATCCCCTGAATGGGGTTGCTTTAACCTCTCCAAAAATTTTGGCTTCTAGTTTAACGGTACACTCCATGAAGAACAAAGTGCTGTGTGGAGGACAAGTGTGGAAAATTAATGTATACTGTATTCTTACAAAAGTTTGGTTTGAGAAGAAGGAGGACTTTACAATGCCTTGTTTGGAGCTAAATCAGTCTTTTTTCTCTTTCATTTATGCATAATAACTATGTTTAACTTGCCTTTTCCCCTTTTCTTTTTATTGAAGCAGAAAAAGGAAAATGGGAAGAGAAGAAAAGACAATCAAGTTTCGAGGAAAAATAAAGACAAAAAGGTGTGTTATCTAATTGAAGCACCTGGTTCAGGGCCCTTTTTTAGTAAATACTTAAGAAAAAGGGTGTCAAGTTTCTGTTTGTGGAATGAATGTTCTTTGTTACAATATACATCCACACATAGCCATCTTTACCATGGGACAATGACGCTGCTAGTGAGGTTCTAACTGAGGCACGTCGGGTTGCTGGTTGAAAACATCCATATGTAGCCATTTTGATTTTATACCAAAAAGAAGAAGAAAAAAAGGAAACAAATGATTTACCTGCAGTCTCAACGACGGCAGTTATGCTGTATATTGCAATGGTTTTTGAATTAGTTCTTTACCATGATACCATTGATCTTTGGTTTTAGGAAAAAATTACGGATTCTATGCCAAAATCTACTCATGCTGCGAATCGCACAAATGGTCCTCCCTATGCTCAAGCTGTTATGTCAATGGACAGTGATGATGGAATTTCCTACCAAGGTTGGTTCTTATGCCTCTGATTCTTCTTTTAAAAATCAACTGAAACTTGAGAAGCTGATTTTTAACTAGGACTTTGCTTTTTAGAGCTGTCTCTGCTTTTATTTTTGCGCTCTAGAGTCTCGCAGTCCTGCCTGGAATGACATGTTAGAGGAAGGTATACATATTAGGAAAGATGAAATGAATAGAGATGGTAAACATATAATCTCCTCTTGATGATCGTAACTGCATCACTGGGAGGTTCTGATAACTGACATAATCACACTTACCAAGGGATTACTTCAATTTGAGTAGTTTTTTATAGGTAAAGTTTACTTCAATTTTAGTCGCCTTCAAAATGTCTTTTGGTTCTTTCACTCCATAATAGAACAACACGTGAATGAAAGGGTCAATGCTAGACTAGTTGAAATGTGAAAATATGAAGCTAAGCTAGGTCATCACCTTTCCAGCATTCCCCAAAGAAAGTGCGAACATCTTGTCTGGTAGATCAGGAGATGTACTATTTTCATAAACCGAACTATTATGCCTATAAATGTAGTTCATATAAAAGGTACCCGATTGTTTTCACATGGATTAAACAGTGAGCATTTATTGCGTGATGTTAAAATTTTCAATGAGTTTTTGTGAGTGAGGTCGCCCATTTTTATTTTTCAGGTATTGGTCACAGCTACAGCCAACTCTCTACCAACTTAGCGGATTTTCTAAATCTAGTGAAACTTTTGGACAGTGGATTTGGTTTGGATTTTTTTTGTGCTTCTAACTTTTTGTTTTTGGATTTCTTGAGGTGTTTTGAAAAGTTTACTTGCTATCAATTGGATTTTATGATGTTGGAAATGATACTATTATGAATGTTAGTTACTTAGTACTTTCTAAAAGCTATCACTCTTATCTGATAACTAATAGAAAAGGAGTATAAAAATCTTTTATTTCCTAATTGGACAATTAACTTGTAGATGAGTATTTGTGACTTGAGCTATATGCTGGATGATATTCTTGCCATTCATGCTGACCACCGAGTTTTATTTGTACTATTCATTACTCAATAGCTAAGGTGGCTAATATGAACTCCGCTTCTCTACATGCTCTATCATTGTTAGCAATTATTTGAATTGGATCTTCAATTTTTGTATCTGCTCCAATTTATCCTATAGTCTTATTTCATGGTTTTGTAGAGGAATGCTCTTTCTACCAATGCACTTACAACCAACTCAGAATGTTTTGTTGCATTTTGTAGGTAGAATAACAATTCAATGAATATGCATTACATTCTCCTGTTATTCTGTCCATGATATGCCAATCTGAAATAATTATGTTTGTTATTTAGGTCCTTTTTTTTTTCTTATTTTATTTTGGTCATATATGACACATGTAAATCATGTACTTTGCAGCCATTGGTGGTCCCGCTGGACAGCTTCTTGAGCAAAATGCTCAGGCCTTGGATCAAATTTCTGCGAACTTTGCTATTTTTAAGGTCAGTTAATGGTTTTGATATTTTCCATTAGCCCCTGCCATCCTTTTTTTTGTGAGCTGTGACACTCAATGTATATTATGTAGGTAAACCATATGGGTGATCTGCTGCTTACACTTGTAATAGGTTTATTGAAAAAGGAGAAAATGTGTCTCTTTTGTTTATCAGCTCCTTTACTGGTGTAAATCTTAATATATGGATCATGCAGACTGCATTTGGATTTTATCAGCTCCCTTCAGGAATAGTGGGAGACTGTCTCTTAGACTTTAGCTGTATATTTGAGCACTTTCTCAGTGCAGGTTCCTACTTAATGAAATCCTATCTTTACTGATAAAAGAACAAAAGGAATATTCATTACATTGCTCGTATGAAGGTTAAGGGGGTAGATTTAAGTCTTCATTGCCTGATATGAAGAGAAAGTAGCTAAAAATTTTGCCTCTAGTGGGAGTGAGAGGAAAAAGATATCCTCTTCTTGTTCCCTACAGTGACAAGGTTCAATTTCGAAGGAGGCCCGTGATTCTTTTTCTTTTATTCTACTCATGGAGGCATTTCTATATATGATAAGATGCATAAGCATTTTGGAGTTTTAACTTCTGCAAACCCAGTAAGCGTTCAAGCATGAGAATCAGTTATAGGGGATGATCTTTCTTTTGAAGGAAAATTCAGAAATAGTTTCTACTTTTAAAAATAGAGAAACTTTCAGGACTTTTTTTCTGTTATGCTGCTGCGTCATGATTCTTTGCTTGCAAAATCCTTTTTTTCAGTGCACTCGTCCAGGGAACAGCATCTTGCAATTCTTGCATGCTGTGCCTACTGCCTGGTGACGAGTCAGCTATACTATTCGTAATAAAGTTACATGTGATATATTTTGATCTTGCTTGACAATCCGCAACTTAAAGCATTATCCCTCTTGTGTGATTGGTGGTATTTATGTTCTTCATGCTTTTCTCTTCTGTTACCATGCAGATCCAGGAAAACATCAACCTTTTCTGTCAAGCTCGAAACAATATCCTCTCCATCTTAAATGAGTATGACGAATTATCCTTCCACTCTCTCTCTATCTTTGGCATGTATTTGTTTTTGTGTCAGTTTCAATTTTTTATCATGAATGAATGTCATTTCCATGCTTTTATCATGAGTGAACCTCTTCTCCATTTTCAAGACTACATACTTTTACTATGTGATGATTTTGTGCATTTACTTCCTTCCAGTAAGTGTAGAAGTTTCTTGTCAAGCATATATTGCAAATAAGGAAGATAGATTGATCGACAATTTTGGTAAAGAAAGAAAGACAAACTGTCTTTCGAGAAGAGAGGAAAGATGTAAAAGTTAACCCCAAAAGTTCTTTTAAATCTTGGAACACTTAAAAGGGTTTGTGTATCAAATTTTCTATTTGTATTATTTGCTCAACAAGGTGCATAATTTCTTGACTTCTCTCAACTTGCTTGCCGCTTCCCTGCATGCTGATAACTACTCTTTTGCAGCTTGAATGACGCGCCAGAGATAATGAGGCAGATGCCTCCACTTCCTGTAAAGCTAAATGATGAGCTCGCCAACTCAATGCTTCAGCGGCCACCGTTGCCAAAATAGATCATGAGGTCCTGGTTTTCTTCCTCTGGGGCTTTCTGGGAGATGTTTCTCACGAATTTCCTGAAATTGAGACACTTTAGATTGCTTAGAAAGCATAATAAACTGGCTTTGTTGCTTTTACATGTCAGAGTTCGTTTGCACTTTGTTTTTCTTTTTATCTTTATTGGAATAATACTACGAATTAGCTGGTTTAGCATGTGAATATAGCAAGTGTAGGAAGGGTTTCTTTTTTATGTAAATAATTTCATTCATAGAAGTTAAATAGAACGTTTTGGTTCATGAAAGTTGGTTACTGACTCTGACTGACTTGCTTCCAGTGATAACGCAGTTGCGCATATAGGTGGTTACTGGTTACAAATTTTGTACCATTTATGGCTCAATGTTCAATCAAGAACTCAAAGAAACTAGAACTGAAAGAAATTCAGTGCATCAAACTTTTTCTATGCTTAATGCCTATTTGTCTCCTCAGGCTTTGTTATTTTGATTGATGTCTAACCGAGGGCGGATGAAGTGTTGTGTTGCTGGAGTTAGTAAAATTGTAATACACTAAAATTATAATAAATAGTAGGTTGGAACCCATAAAGTACAGTTCAATAGTAAGAATTTTAAAGGTTGAATGTATAGATTTCAGAACCTTAATTCGCCTATTGGTCTAACCAACTCGAAAGAAGAAGTGAAATAAGAGGTCCACGCACCAACTCTAACAGGAAGAGTAAAATGGGAGGAAAATTTTATAAGAGCCGAAATCTTATTCTCATTTTGATTGTGAAAAATGGGATCCTAAAATTTCAGATATATGAGAAATCACGGACAGATCATATTATTTGTCACTTGCACTTTTATTTTGAAAAAAAATAAAAAATCCATGATCACTGAGATAAGAATATAACACTTCTATCACAGTTCCAATTTAAATAAGTAGGTCGCCGTTTGTTCAGGCCACCTGCTGGTTAAATGTTTTTGCAATTTCAAATATTTTGGCAATTATTTTAACTTTTGAGATTGAAATTGCCAATTTGAATAAGTAGGTGCTTTCTCCTAGTGCCAATTTGTAAAAGGAAGACTAGCAATGCTGATTGTGTAAAAGAATACTATCTTGTATTTTTATTGTTTAGCACGTAACCTGTCTTATTTTTTTAAGTAATAGATTTGTCCCCTATAAATTTGTTACACTTTCTGTATATAACAGTTAGAACTCATCGCGAACTGGCATATGTACAATCCCCTACTGCAATTGTTTCTATATTGTCACATCCAAAGAAATTGACTTATAGCTTGTTTGGCCTGACTTCTAAAATTAGTTTATTTTGAAAAGTATTTTTTTTAAAAATGATTTTCAAACAAATTTTTTTTGGCGAGAAACGGTTTGTGTTTGGCTAGTTAATTTGAAAAGTAAGGTTGTACAACAATTAGTGTTTGACCAAGCTTTTAAAAAGTGTTTATATGTGTATTTTTTTCAAAAGTAATTTTAGGAAGAAACAACTTTTTTCCTGCTTTGCTTATCAAAAATCGTTTCTGTCCAAAAATACTTTCCCCCTTTGATAATCGGCTTAATGTATGCATATTTTGATATATATCACCTCACATTTTACTCATGTCTCCACGATTTGAGATGTTTAATATGATTATTTGTGCTACATTTTGGTATTTCTATGTGTAGGAATCATTCAGATGCAATTTGGGACGAAAGAGCGCGAATTGGAGCAAAATCGGGACAAAATCGCAAAAAGAGAATTTGAGGGCCACAACCAGCATGGGGCGCTGGCTGTGGCGCACTTTACAGAGGCCAAAAAGGCGCCAGGGCCAGCGCCCCACGCTGCCCTGGACACTCAAGTCGGGAAGTATCCTTTTTCAACTAGGATTCAGTTATTTCGACCCCTAGACGCCCTCAACTCATATAAAAGCCAACTTAAACCTATTTTTGGAGGGAGGACGTGATTTAGAAAGAGGAGGGAGGCGCAAAACACTCGAAAGCAAGGATTTGATCAATTCTTCCATCCTCTTCCTGGTATTTATTGATTTTATGTTTGAAAATATTATTTTTGATGATTGTATGAACATGAGTGGCTAAGAAACTTATTGTTCTAGGGTCATGGGTATACATGAATGTTGATGTTTGGAGTTTAATTTGGCGAAGTTGATTTTATCATATGGGATTGTTTATTTAATTCTGTTTTTAATTATTTTGCTGAGTAGCTAACAGTGAAATACTATCTATGAATCTAGAGTTGAACTCGAAAGTGGGAACTATAGATTGCATATAGAATTAAATAGAGTAAGTTCTTAAACTCGGGCATCGGGGAAAGGATTCGCAATTGGGATAGACATATACCTAATTGCCTTGCTCGGTTGCAATGCAGGAATTGTAAAAGCGTTCTTGTTAATCTTAATTCCATAGACATGTAGGTATTAAGTTAGCTTGAATAGGCGAGTAAGGGCTCGACAGATTCTTATGAGTAATATCAACCCTGTCAACCAACAATCCAGATAAATCAATTAGTTATTTTAAGCCAAGAATGCAACATGATTGCTAGATAACCCGTGACCCTGGAATATTATCTCCCATTGATTGTTATTTAAAATTATTTAAGTGTTGTGTTGATTTCTAGTATTTCATTACTTGATAATCTTTAGGTAGTAAATTAGACAATTATCTATTTTATAAGAAATTGCTTGAATCAATAAGCTATTTGAGTTGAATTAGTCAAAAGTTAATCATAAGTCTTCGTGGGAACGATACTTTATTCACTACTTTATTACTTGACGATCACGTATACTTACGTGAGTGTGTTTGATCGCAACAAGGTTTTTGGCGCCGTTGCCGGGGACTTAGAAATTAGCTACTTGACTGAGTTAAGCTTTTATTACTTATTAATTCAAGTTTTAATTTTCAGTTTGCCTTGTTTGTGTTAACGCAGGATCTTCTCTTGAATGCGGAGAAGTAGAAGTGCAAACAACCTCCTTCTTTTTGATCCAGAGATTGAACGAACACTTCATAGAGTGAGGAGGGAAGTCGAAGCTAGAACAAGAATAGAAAGAGAGTTGGACATCGTAGTTCAACCACAACCAATAGAGATGACAGGTAATGAGGAGCGTACGGTGATAGCAGCCGCAAGGCCCAATCTTGCTAATATGACTCAGGCTATCGTAAAGCCTGATATCACGGGGCATTTTGAACTCAAACAGTACATGGTACAACTGATTCAGTCCACAGGGCAATATGTGGGTCTATCTCATGAAGACCCGCAGAGGCACATTCAGAACTTCTTAAAAATTACGGACACTTACAACTATCCGAACGTTTCCAAGGACTATGTCAGGCTGACACTATTTCCCTCTTCATTGTTGGGGGAAGCTAAGGAATGGTTGCAAAAGGAGCCTGTGAACTCAATCCACACTTGGGATGATTTAGCAAGGAAATTCCTAATCAAGTTTTTCCCTACTAAGAAGACAAAATCGCTGAGGAGCCAAATTCTTGGGTTCCAATAACGGGATGACGAGACACTTCGTCAAGATTGGGAAAGATACAAGAATCTACTCAGAGACTGCCCACATCTTTGTCAGACTGATGAGGTATTGGGTCACACTTTTATTGATGGGCTAGACGAGGCATCAAAGATGAATCTTGATTCAGCTTGTGGGGGTAGTTGCATGGCAAGGCCGTATAGTGAAATACAACTCTTGCTAAATAACTTCACTGCTAATGACCATAATTGGCAAGGAGATGGGGACGCAAGAAGAGCAATTAAACAAAAGTCAGCCGAGGTGATTGAGCTTGATGACTTCTCAGCCATGAGAGCAGATATTGCAAAGCTGGCAAATCAGATGAACAGAATGACAATGCAACAAACACAACAGATGCAACATGTACAGCAGATGTCTATTTG
>AWOL01S0023962.1:197-23299 GCA_000715115.1 Nicotiana otophora
TCTTGAGCTTCTGAAAGCTCAACTCACACTCGTCTGACCATCTGAATGGGGCACCTTTCTGGGTTAGTCTGGTCAATGGGCTTGCTATAGATGAAAATCCTTTCACGAACCGACGATAATAACCTGCCAAACCCAGGAAACTCCGGATCTCTGTAACTGAAGTAGGTCTAGACCAATTCTGAACAGCCTCAATCTTCTTAGGATCCACCTTTATGCCTCATGCCGATACAACATGCCCCAAAAAAGTAACTGAGTTTAACCAAAACTCGCATTTTAAAAATTTAGCATATAACTGATTATTCTTCAAAGTCTGAAGCACACTCCGAAGATGTCGTTCATGCTCTTCTCGACTGCTGGAGTAAATTAAAATATCATCAATGAATACAACCACAAGAGAATCCAAATAGGTCTTGAACACTCGATTCATTAAATCCATAAATGATGTTGGGGCATTTGTTAACCCAAAAGACATTACTAGGAATTCGTAATACCCATACCGAGTTCGAAAAGCTATCTTAGGGACATCAGATGCCCTAATCTTCAACTGATGGTAACCAGACCTCAAGTCGATCTTTGAAAACACCTTGGCACCCTGAAGCTGATCGAATAAGTCATCAATTCTTGGCAGTGGATACTTGTTCTTGATAGTAGCCTTGTTCAACTGCCGATAATCTATACACATTCGCATTGAACCATCTTTCTTCTTTACAAATAATACCAGTGCACCCCAGGGTGATACACTGGGTCTAATGAATCCCTGATCAAGCAAGTCTTGTAACTGTTCCTTCAATTCTTTCAACTTTGGCGGGGCCATACGGTATGGTGGGATAGAAATAGGCTGAGTGACCGGAGCTAAATCAATACAGAAGTCAATATCTCTGTCGGGTGTCATCCCCGGCAAATCTGCAAGAAATACTTCTGGAAATTCACGAACAACTGGTACTGAGTCCATAGAAGGGACATCCGCACTGGGATCGCGCATATAAGCCAAATAGGCTAGACACCCTTTCTCGATCATCCGCCGAGCCTTCATATAAGAAATAACACTGCTGGTAGAATTACCAAGAGTTCCTTTCCACTCTAACCGAGGTAACCCCGGCATGGCTAGGGTCACCATCTTGGCATGACAATCCAACATAGCATGATACGGTGACAACCAATCCATACCCAAGATGGCATAAAAATCAACCATATCAAGAAGTAGAAGATCCTCACTAGTCTCAAGACTACCAAAAGTAATCACACACGAATGATAGACATGGTCTACTACAACAGAGTCTCTCACCGGTGTAGATACACATACAGAAGCACTTAGAGAATCACATGGCACAACCAAATATGAAGCAAAATAGGAGGACACATAGGAATAAGTAGATCCTGGATCACATAGAACTGAAGCATCTCTATGGAAAACTAGAATAATACCTGTGATCATGGCATCGGATGACTCGGCCTCAAGCCTAGCTGGAAAAGCATAAAATTAGGGCTGGGCCCCACCACTCCGAATTGCGTCTCTAGGACGACCTCTAACTGGCTGTCCTTCACCTCTAACGGCATGACCTCCACCTCTAGCTGCCTGACCCCTACTTCTAGCTGGCTGAGCAGGCGGTGAAGCAACTGGTGCTGGTATGATGGCACGAGAATCCTGCCGAGATCTGTTACTCGACAACCTAGGGCAATACCTCCTGATGTGGACAATGTTCCCACACTCATAACACCCATCCTAATGCCGTGGCTGTTGAAGCTGAAGCTGACCCGAACGGGTCGGATAACCATTGTAGTGACTCTGGAGTGGTGGTGCACTGATAGGAGCTAAATGTGCAGTAAATACTGGCTTCCCAGAGTAAGGTATAATAAGACTGTGACTCCCTGAAGCACCGGGAGATGCCTGAAGTGCTGAATGAAATAGTCTGGGAGGATGACCTCTACCAAAATTACCTATGCCTCCAGACGAGACACCAATGAAACCACCGAACTGACGAGGCCTCTTATCAGACCTCTACCCTCTCTCCTCTGCAAGAACCATCTCGATCCTTCTCGCGACATTAGAAGCCGCCTAAAAGGAAAGCTCACTTCCGGCCTCCTTGGCCATCTGAAGCCTGATAGGGTGAGTGAGTCCCTCAATAAACCTCCTTATTCTCTCTCCCTCAGTAGGTAGTAAAAGGAGAGCATGACGGGATAAATCTACAAAATGGGATTCATACTGAGTAACAGTCATACTGCCGTGCTGTAGATGCTCAAATTTCCTGCGGTAATCCTCTCTCAATGTGATAGGGAGGCATTTCTCTAGAAATAGCCGTGAAAACTGTTCCCAGGTCAATGCAAGCAATCCAACTAGTCTGGTCAATGTATAATCTCTCCACCACCTCTTGGCGGAACCCGTCATCTGAAATACAACAAAATCGACCTCATTTGTCTCAACTATACCCATGTTCCGAAGCACCTCATGGCAGCGGTCAAGATAATCATGTGGGTCCTCAGAAGGTGTACACTGAAGTGAACTGGAAAGAGCTTGGTAAACTTATCCAATCTCAATAAGGCCTCAAAAGACTTGGCAGGTCTATCACTGGTCTGTGCCGCAACAACTGGCTGAACTACCCTAACTTGTGGGGCTATTGGAGCCTGATTCTAGGGAGCCATTTGCTCCGTAGCGGGAGTAGTGGGAGTTTGTGCTCCTCCCCCAGCCTGTGAGACGGTTGGTGCCACTGAAAATGTACCAATCTAGGCCACGCTCTCCATAAGACTTACCAAACGGACTAGAGCGTCCTGAAGCACTAGAGTAGTTATGAATCCTTCCGGGACCTGAACTGGTCCAACTGGTACAGTCTGAACTGGAACCTCCTCTTGAAGATCCACCTGAGGTTCTACAACATGTGCGACTGCTCGAGCTCTAGACTGAGCTCTACCTCTTCCTCGGCCTCTATCATGACCTCAGCCTCAACCTCTACCCCTGGCCATAGTTTCCACCGGGGGCTCTAGTCCTTGTCAGTCGGTAGATGTATTACATGTTCTTGCCATCTACGAGAGAATAAGAATAGAATGGTTCAATTATCGATGATAGAATAAAATCGCACGATATGATAAGAAAGAAGTGATATTGTTCCTAAACTTTATAGCCTCTGAAATATAAGTACAGATGTCTTTGTACCAATCTTTCAGACTCTACTAGGTTTGCTCGTGACTCGTGACTCGTGACCCTTATGTAACCTAGTGCTCTGATACCAACTATCACGACCCAAAATTTCCACCTTCGGGACCGTGATGGCGCCTAACATTTCACTTGCTAGGCAAGCCAAAGTTAGAATATAATTAGCCATTTTAATAAAATTTTAAATTAATTAATAACAAGGGAAGAAATACGGAAATAAAGTCTGAAGTAAAGTGATTAATCCATAATAATCGCGATATCTAAATACTATCCCAGAACTGGAATCACAAGTGCACGAGCTTCTAGAATAATACAAACAAGGGTCTGAACGAAATAAAGTTGTCTGAAAGAAAGCACACAGCTAAAATAAAGTAGAAGGGGACTTCAGAGCTGCGAACGTCGTGCAGCTATACCTCAAGTCTCCACTGGTAGCTGAATTCGAGCAAGTCTATGGTACGTCACTGGAACCAACTCCGAAATCTGCACAAGAAGTGCATAGTGTAGTATCAGTACAACGGACCCCATGTACTGGTAAGTGCCGAGCCTAACCTCGACGAAGTAGCGATGAGGCTAAGGCAGGTCACTTACATTAACGTGTACGCAATAATAGTAATAACAACAATAATATAAATAAATCAGGTAAATCATTTTAATAGTTAGAGCCAACTCAGCAGTCATAACCAATTATTATTTCAATCAATTTACGTTGCGGCGTGCAATCCGATCCCACAATATATTCATATTCAATTCTGTTGCGGCGTGCAACCCGATCCCAATATATCTTTTCAATATATTCTGTTGCGGCGTGCAACCCGCTCCTCCAATATATTCATTTCAATCAATTCTGTTGCGGCGTGCAACCCGTTCCTCTAATATATTCACTTTCATTTCCGTTGCAGCGTGCAACCCGCTCCTCCAATATATTCATTTATCAATTCTTATAACAGAAATTACTCCAATAAATGCAACAATTAATATGAAATTATAAGGCAACAAGCATACAATAATTATGATTTATTAGAAATAAGTGATAACAAGTAGTAATTAATTGAGGAAATTAAGGATGTAATAGGCATTTTAATAATTAGTATGATACACATCAAGTGGCAATCAAGTCACGTAAATCAAATAAGCATGTAGCAATTATATCATGGATTCAAGGCATGATATTGATCAAAGAACACGAGAGAAACAATTAATATAGTAATTAATTCATGATTTAAAATGTTTTATGATTTTTCAAGTAATTATGCAAACAATTAATTTGATGACGTATAGACACTCGTCACCTCGCCTATACGTCATTCACATGCATTTCACATAACAATTAATTTAAGGGTTCTATTCTCTCAAGTCAAGGTTAACCACGACACTTACCTTACTTTGCAACCAAATTCAAGAATCCAATAAACCTTTGCCTCGTGAATTTGTGTCTGAAATCCTCAAATCTAGTCATCAACAATTCAATATACTCAATATAAATCGTAGGAATTAATTCCATATGAACTTACTAATTTTTCGGATTAAAATTCAAAATTTATATCAAAACTTATCAGTGGGGCCCATATCTCGAATCTCGAAAAAACTTACAAAATCCGAACACTCGTTCCGAGATGAGTCCAACCATATAAAAATTATCAAATTCCGATGTCAAATGGACCTTCAAATCTTAAATTTTTGTTTTTGAAAAGTTTTACAAAAATTTCAATTTCTCCCATCTAATTTATGAAATATAATCACTATATGATAAAGAATACTTACCCAGTTCAAAATCGTGAAAAACTCCTTTGAAATTGCCCCTAAACCGAGTTCTAATTGAGGGTTTGTAAAAACTAGGAAAATTCCCGTTTTGGTTCTGTTTTAAGGTCTCGGTGTAAGGCCTTCTTCGCATTAGCGAAGGGCCTGTTGCGTTCGCGAAGGCTTCTCCCCCATGGCCTTTGCGTTCTCGAGCCAATACTCGCGTTCGCGTAGAAGAAACAACGATTCCCCCTCCCCGGATCACAAGCCTACGCGTTCGCAGGAAGCTAGTCGCGTTCACGAAGGGTAAGGCACCCCGTTGCTTCGCGTTCGCGTTGAAGAAAATTCCTTTGTCCCAAATTCCTCTTCGCGTTCGCGATGAAGGCGTCACGTTCTCGAAGCACATGACACCAGAAACCAGCAGAAGTCCCAAAAACCAGATTTTTCAAAGAATTAAGATCTGTAAGCTATCCGAAACTCACCCGAGCCCTCGGAGCTTCAAACCAAATATGCACACAAGTCCAAAAACCTTATACGAACTCGCTCGCATGAACAAAACACCAAAATAACGCCTAGAACTATGAATCGGACACCAAATCAAATGCAATTTTCAAGAAAACTTTAAAACTTCTACTTTCACAACAGAACGTCTGAATCACGTCAAATCAACTCTGTTTATCACCAAATTCGACAGACAAGTCATAAATGACATAACGTTCCTATGAAAATTTTCAAAACTTGAATCCGACCCCGATATCAATAAAAGTCAATTTGTGGTCAAACTTTAAAAATTTTAAGCCTTTAGGCTTCTAGTTTTCGTCAGCTGGTGATAATTCAAGCTAGAGACCCAGTCCATTTGCTCAAAATGTTGACCAAAGTCAACTCAGTTGAGTTTTAATTCTTTATTTCACATTTTAATCAATTTTTCATATAAAAACTTTTCAAAAAATTATACGGACTACGTACGCAAGTCGATAAATAATGAATTGTGATTTTTGAGGTGTTAGAACATAGAAATAATTATTAAATTTAAAGATGACCTAGGGGGTTGACCACTTGGGGGGGGTCATTACATGGGGGTTTGGGGTAACTAAAACTACTACTAGTGGTTCTCGTATCACGGGATAAACAAAAGATGGTCCAAGAGGACTTTGCAAATTGAGTGATTGTGGTACGGTTTGAGAGGGAAACCTTCTAACAAAACGTTTGCATGAGCGGTCGTGCTCCAAAGCTATTTGGATAAAGGACGGAGGTTGTGCAAAAATAGTGATGTCACTTGTGGTGTCCATGTTGCATCACGCAAGTCGAGGAATGATGAATAGTACTTTTCGAGGTCTTAGAACATAGAAATAATTATTAAATTTAAAGATGACCTTTTGGGTCATCACAGTGACCTAGGGGGTTGACCACTTAGGGGGGTCATTACATGGGGGGTTCGGGGTAACTAGAACTACTACTAGTGGTTCCCGTATCACGGGATAAACAAAAAGATGGTCCAAGAGGACTTTGCAAACTGAGTGATTGTGGTACGGTTTGTGAGGGAAACCTTCTGACAAAAAGTTTGCATGAGTGGTCGTGCTCTAAAGCTATTTGGATAAAGGATGGAGGATGTGCAAAACCAGTGATGTCAGTTGTGGTGTCCATGTTGCATCAAGACTTAAGTAGTATATCGGCTACTTGGTTTTGCTCCCCTATAAGTGGAACATACAGTACGATCATCTAGTCTCGCGAGGAGCCACTAGTATGAACCGGCCGGTCGTTTTGAGAGTTATAGCTCTGATCCCTTATTTACTAATTTTCCCGTATCTCTTTCTGCTTATGTGATAGTCGGGAGGTTGTTGTTGTGGTTTCAGTGTAAATTGGGACACTTAGTCCCTAAACGAAAGCTTAAGTTCTAAGATTTTGAACTTAGTTGGAATTGTGTGAAGACAATTCCGGAATAGAATTTCATTGGTTCCGTTAGCTCTGATGGGTGATTCTGGCCTTAGGAGCTTGTCCGGACTGTGAATTGGAGGTCCGTAGCTGACATGTGTGCAAACTTTTAGGTCAATTGGACGTGGTTTGATAGGTTTCGGCATCGATTTTAGAAGTTTGAAGTTTAAAAGTAAATTAAGTTTGAATCGGAGGGCGATTCGTGTTTTTAGCATTGTTTGATGTGATTTGAGGGCTCGACTAAGTTCGTATGGTATTTTAGGACTGGTTGGTATGTTTGGTTGAGTTCCCAGGGGCCTCACGTGTGTTTCGGATGCTTAACGAATTGAATTTGGACTTAGGCTAGTTGCTGAAGATTTTCTAGCTTCTGGTGTTTTCGCGCCCGGGGGGAGGGGGGGAGACCGCGCACGTGAGAAAGGAGGAGCGTAGGTGCGGTTTGGTCAAGCTTGGTCTGTGAACGCAGGTACAAAATGGGAGCCGCATCTGCGCATCCGCAGATGCGGAGGATTGACCGTAGGAGCAAAAAGGGTCGGCCTAGGCAGAGTCGCAGATGCGGAAGGTCAGCCGTAGAAGCGGGCTCGCAGGTGCATGCCCTGGCTCGCAAAAGCGTATCTTTGGACCTTAAGCCATCTCTACACCTGCGATGGAAATTCCGCAGATTCTAACCCGTATTGGACTATATTTCATGAATCTATTACTACTTTCATCATCTAATTAGGGATTTGAGTTGGAAATTTGGGGGGAAATGGTATAAACTTCCTAGACTAAAATTTTGAGTTTTGGAAGGCGATTTGAGGTCAGATTCGAGTAATTCTTATATGGTTGGACTCGTGAGTGAATGGGTGTTCATATTTTGTGCCTTTTACCCTATTCCGATACGTGGGCCCGAGTCGACTTTTTGGGGCGATTTTCTATATTGTTTTATCTTTGATTCATTAATTGGATTAGTTTCTTATAGTTGTATTTATGGTATGTAATTGATTTTGGCTAGATTTGGGCCATTCGGAGTCAGATATTCGTGGAAAAGGCATCGTTACTGATTGATTGAGCTTGGTTCGAGGTAAGTGACTTGCCTAACCTTATGTAGGAGAAATTCCCTTAGGATTTGGTACTGTTGTGATATGTGAGCGCACATGAGGTGACGAGTACGTACACGGGCTATTTGTTGTAAAACCCGATTTATTTTACTGAGTACCAATTGTTTTTCCTTTAATTTGAGTTATACCGTTTAAATGAGTATCTGTCTGTTTTCATTCTTAATTGAGCTATTACAATATATGTAGTTAAACTGTTTAGCCTAATATCGCATGTCTACGTGCTTAAACTGCTTATTTGAACTTTGTGAAGCATGCCCAATTGATTTCCTGCTTTTCCTTGTTCTTTATCAGTATAACAATAGAAATCTTGCTGTTAACAGTTGTATTTATCGGTTTGAGCTGTGTGTTTACTTTTGAGACTACGAGGCGGTTCCTCGGGAGTTCTCCCTGCACATTTACTTTTGAGACTACGAGGCGGTTCCTCGGGAGTTCTCCCTGCACATTTACTTTTGAGACTACGAGGCGGTAGCTCGGGAGTTCTCCATGCACATTTACTTTTGAGACTATGAGGCGATACCTCGGGAGTTCTCCCTGCACATTTATGTCACGGTCCCAAATCCACTAGTCGTGATGGCATCGAACCCAACCCTCTAGGTAAGCCAATTAACCTCTAATCAATTCCAATAATAATTAATAAAGTTAAGTAAAGAAATATCTGAATCTTATACATTCCCCAAGAACTGATAGTACAAATCATGAGCTTCTAAGAATAGAGTTTACAAAGCGAAAATGAAATAAATATATAGTCTATTTGCAAAGTACATAAATAGAGTTTTATTGATCTAAAGCTACCACGAATAAGAGGCAGCTACAACCGGGACACAGATACATCTTCAATCCAGGTCCCATCGAACACAGCAACATCAGCAGCCAACATCTGCACGCAAGGTGCAGAAGTGTAGCATGAGTACAACCGATCCCATGTACTTAATAAGTAACAAACCTAACCTTAGGTTGAAAGTAGTGACGAGCTTGTACTAAGGTCGGGTCCCAACTTTAATAACCAACAATAGTTCATAACAACATAAAACAAGTAATACCAGAAGTAACTCAACAATCAAATGCTCAACAAAAATATGATTTCTGAAAATAGTTCTGCCTTTCAAGTACTTCAATGAAACCCAAATCGTTTACTAGAGTTACCAAAAATATGAATAAGTTTGAAAACACTAATTTTACCAAAATCCTTTCCATAATAAATAAAATGTTTCATTTTCTTTCCAGATAATCAGTGTAAAACAAATGCATCACTATGCCCATCTGTCAACATGTGTGAGAAATCATGAATGATGTGATACCGTACAACATGAGGAAAATACATCTCTATGCATGTATGTCATGTGTGCATGTCAATGCAATGTATCTCAGAGATGAACTCATGTACTCACATGCTCAGAGTACTCAATCTCATTGTCTCGTATTCTCTCTCACTATGCTCAAGGCTCATCACACTTAATCACTGAGCGTTGTACAATACCCGTTGCGGCGTGCAGCCCGATCCATATATATGTATATATATATAGTCGACTGCGCTCACTGGGGGTGTGCAAACTCCTAAGGGGCTCTTTCAGCCCAAGCGCTATATTATTACGGCGTGTAGCCCGATCCAATATTGCTGCGACCTGCAACTCGATCCAATATTGTTGCGGCATGCAACCCAATCCAATATTATTGCGGCATGCAACCCGATCCAATAATATATATATAGCCCGAAGGCTTGTTGGGCGTGCAATCCGATCCATATAAAATATAATCAATATCATATGCTGCGGCATGCAGCTCGATCCCAAAATCTCACTCTCACTCAGGCCCTCGGCCTCACAAAGTCATCAATCTCTCCAGTATCACTCGCGGGCTCACAATGCCATAAACCTAGCCCGACAACAATGATATGATGTATCAATAAACAACAACTGAGACTGAGATATAATATGAATGCATGAATATGACTAAGTATAATATATCAATGAAATCAGTGAGATGACAGCAAGAAACGACCACTATGGGTCCTAACAATATTAGCATAAATCCTAAACATGATATTTAGCATGATTGACAGCTTAACTACTTTATCACATGGTGAAAACGCAAATATCAACAAAGTAGGACTACTATACAGTGCCATTAGAACAACAGAGTCTCAATTCACATGGTGCACGCCCACACGCTCGTCACCTAGCATGTGTCACCTCAATACCAATCACATAACGTGTATTTTTGGGGTTTCACACCCTCAGCACTAAGATTAGAAGAGTTACTTACCTCGAACAAGCCAATATCAATGTTGAGCAAGCCAAACGATGCTCCGAAGATGCCACTCTGCGCATCCCGACCTCCGAATGGCTCGAAACTGACCAACAACAATTCAAATACATCAAACAATGCTAAAGGAATCAATCCCGATCGTAAAAGATCAAATCTTGAATCAAAGCCCGAAATTGACCCAAAAGCCCAACCTGGGCCCGTATCTCGGAACCCGATAAAACTCACAAAATCCGATAACTCATTCAATTACGAGTCCAACCATACTAGTTTCACTCAATTCGAACTCCAATTCGATATTCAAAACTCCAAAATCTATATTATAAAATTTAGACCAAAACCCCCAATTTCTCTTTAAAATTCATCAACAAATTGCCAAAAATGAAGATAGATTCGTGAAATATAATCAAAACTGAGTAGAGAATATTTATCCTTATCCTTGTGATGAAATTTGCTTCAAAAATCACCTCAATCCGAGTCCCACATCACAAAAATATGGAGAAAGAACCAAAACCTTGATTTTTATAACTCTGCCCAGCTATACCGTATTTGCGGTCAAATTGTCACATCTACGACCACCGCTTTTGCGGTAAATCCTCGCTTCTGCGAAACAGCCTGACTCAGCAAAACCACACACCTGCGGTCCTTAAGACGCTTCTGCGATCGCGTTCCTGCGCACTTGAACCGCTTCTGCGGTTGCGCAGGTGCGTCCAAGCACCCGCACCTGCTATCCTCATGCCCAGCTTCCTTTCTCGCTTCTGCGATGACACTGCCGCTTTTGCGGCTCCGCACCTGCTCCCAACACTCCGCAGGTGCAGTCACACCAGAACCAGAAAAATCTTTAGCTATGCAACATGGAGTGAAAATGATCCGAACCTCGTCTGAAACTTACCCAAGCCACTCGGGACCCCATCTAAATATATCAACAAGTCCCATAACAAAACACGGACCCAATCGAGGCCTCAAAACACACATAACAACATCGAAACAACGAATCACACCTCAATTCGAAATCATTGAACTTTGAAATTTTAAACTTCCACAACTGATGTCGAAACCTATCAAAGCACATCCGATTGAACTCCAATTTTGGACACGAGTAATATTTGACATTACGGACCTGTTTCAACTTCCGAAATCGAAATCCGAACACGATATCAAAAAGTCCACACTCGGTCAAACTTTCCAAAATTCCAACTTTCGCCATTTCAAGCCAAATTCTACTACGGACCTCCAAACCACAATCCGGACGCGCTTCTAAGTCCAAAATTGCCCAACGGAGCTAACAGAACGTCATAAATCATATCCGATGTCAAATACTAAAAAGTCAAACTTGATCAAACCTTTCAAATTTAAAACTTCTAGCTGAGAATCTTTCTTCCAAATTAATTCTGAATAACCTGAAAACCAAAATCGATGATTCACATAAGTCATAATACATCATACGGAGCTACTCATGCCCGAAAACTATCGAGAGAAGTGCAATTGCTCAGAACGCCAGGTCGGATTGTTACAATTTACTTTTGAGACCGTGAGGCGGCACCTCGGGGGTTCTCCATGCATATTTACTTTTGAGACTACGAGGTGGTACCTCAAGATTTCTTCCTATATATTTACTTTTCAGACTATGAGGCGGTACCTCGGGACTTCTCCCTAATATTTATTTTGGGACTACGAGACGGTATCTCGGGAGATCCCCTGCTGCTTACCCATGTGTGTTGTATTGTTGCCTTGTTATGTTAAATTCTAGTCTTTTATTATACTATATATTCTCCTACTTTAATTATTATTTACCAGTGGTCCTCACCTGACTTCGTCACTACTCGACCGAGGTTAGGCTTGGCACTTACTGGATACCATTGTGGTGTACTCATGCTACTCTTCTGCACATGTTTTCGTGTGCAGATCTAGGTTCATCATACCAGCCTCGCTATTAGTTGTGCATTTGCGGTTGTTCCTGAGACTTCAAGGTACATCTGCCCGCGTCCGCAGACCTAGGAGTCCCCTTCTATTCTCCCTTATGTCCATTACCTTTTGTACTTATTTTATTAGACTCTGATGTATAGAGATACTAGTTTTCTCATGTAGCTTGTGACGTATGATATTCTGGGTTTTGGGAAGAATGTGAATTTATAGAGTATTGGTTATTGTACATACTGAGCGGTATTGTTACTAGTTATTTAGTTATCCATTGTTGTTAGTTGCCAAGTTTTACTTTCATTTTTGTTATTTTCCGTAATTTGTTAGGCTTACCTAGTCATGAGACTAAATGTCGTCACAACGTTATACGGATAGAGTTTGGGTCGTGACAAATTGGTATCAGAGATTTAGGTTCATAGGTGTCATGAGTCACACGCAGGTTTATTAGAGTCTCACGGATCGGTACAGAGACGTTTGTACTTATCTTCGGTAGGCTATGGAACTGTTAGGAAAATTTACGCTCCTTGATTCCTTGTCGTGCGAAAATTGTTGACTTCAAAATTCTAAACTTCTGTATTCTATTCTCTCACAGATGGTGAGGACACGTAGAGGCAGATTTGATGACCAGGCACCCACGACCCCTTCTAGAGCTGCGAGAGGTCGAGGACGTCTATGCGGTGCAGCCAGAGCACCCGCTCGAGCTGCGACAAAGGAGCCCCCAGTAGCTCCAGCTGGAGGGAAGGCACCTAAGCTACATGTTGTTGTACCAGCCCTCCAAGAGACTCTAGCCCAGTTCATGAGCATGTTCATCACCTTAGCTCAGACTGGATTGATTCCACTTGCACCTGCCATATCTCAGGCCGGGGGAGGAGCACAGACTCCTGTCGCCGGTACTCTAGAGCCGCAGGTTCAGGTCAAACAGGTTACGGAGATTTTACCGATGCAGCCAGTAGCTCCAGCTCAGCATGAGGCTAGTGCAGCAGCTTCTGAGGTGGAGCAGCTCAGACTTGAGAGGTACAAGAAGTACCACCCTCCTACTTTTAGTGGATTGGCGTTAGAGGATGGCCAGGGTTTTCTGGAAGCGTATCATTCTATTCTCCGTACTATGGGTGTAGCGGAGTCGAGTGGGGTTTCTTTTACTGCATTCCAGCTTAGAGGAGCAGCCTATCAGTGGTGGTGTGCTTATGACTTGAGTAGTCCGGCCGAGGCAACCTCACTTACATAGACTCAGTTCTCGGACATATTCTTGAGGGAGTATGTTCTCCAGAGTCTCAGAGAAGCATGGTGCACAGAGTTTGAGCAGTTGCGCCAGGGTGATATGATTGTGTCAAAGTATGCGGTTCGCTTCAGTGATTTGGCCCGACATGCACTTGCCTTGGTTGCCATAGTTCGAGAGAGGGTTCATCAATTTATTGAGGGACTCCACCTCAGTATCAGGATTAGGATGGTTAGAGAGCTGGAAATAGATATTCCTTACCAGCATGTTGCGAGTATTGCTAGGAGATTAGAGGGCATGCTCTCTCGGGATAGAGAGGAGAGGGAGGCCAAGAGGTCTCGAGAGTCTGGCACTTACAGTGGTACTCGTGCCCCAACTATAGTTCTCCATGGTAGGAGACATGAGAGTCGCCCCGTTCATTCAGCTCTTCCAGCCGCTAGTAGTATTCCGGTCGCTTTTAGGCCCCATAAGCCTTATCGTGCACTGCTAGTATCTAGTATGCCTCCTGCATAGGGTGCTTTTAGTGGTCAGTCCAGCAGACCTGGCCCGAGCCAGTCACAGTAGCCACGCTTTTCGAGAGCTTATTTTGAGTGTGGCGACACCCGCCATATGGTAAGGGATTGCCCCGGTCTTAGGAAAGGTGCACCTCCACATACTTCTCAGCCAGCTCGAAGTAGAGGTCGGGGAGGTAGAGGTCGCCCTATAGGGGGAGGTCATGCCAGATATTATGCTCTTCCTGCTCGTACAGAGGCAGTTACTTCCGACTCTGTCATTACAGTTATTATTCCGATCTGTCATAGAGACGTGTCGGTATTATTTGATCCAGGCTCTACATATTTCTATGTGTCCTCTTATTTTGCCCCGTATTTGGGCGTATCTCGGGATTCCTTGAGTTTTCATATTTATGTGTCTACTCATGTGGGAGATTCTCTTATTATGGACCACATGTATCGGTCATGTTTGATTTCTCTTAGTGGTTTTGAAACCAGAGCCGATTTATTATTGCTCAGTATGGTAGACTTTGATGCTATCTTTGACATGGACTGGTTGTCGCCCCATTATGATATTCTTGATTGTCACGCTAAGACCGTGACGCTGGCTAGCCAGGATTACCACCATTAGAGTGGAGAGGTACCTTAGAGTATACTCCCAATATAGTTATTTCATTTCTTAAATCCCAACGAATGGTTGAGAAGGGGTGTGACGCGTATCTAGCTTATGTGAGAGATGTCAGTATTGATGCCCCTACAGTTGAGTCAGTCCCAGTAGTGAGGGACTTTCCAGATATGTTTCCAGTTGATCTTCCAGGGCATGTCGCCCGACAGAGATATTGATTTTAGCATTGATTTGTTACTGAGCACTCAGCCCACCTCTATTCCTCCATATCGTATGGCTCCTCCTGAGTTGAAGGAGTTGAAGGAGCAGTTACATGAGTTGCTTGTTAAGGGATTCATTCGGCCTAGTGTGTCACCTTGGGGTGCTCCTGTCTTGTTTGTGAAGAAGAAGGACGGTTTTATGCGTATGTGCATTGATTATCGCCAGCTGAACAAAGTTACAGTGAAGAACAAGTATCCATTGCCTCGTATTGATGATTTATTTGATCAGTTATAGGGTGCCAGGGTGTTTTTCAAGATTGACTTACGTTCAGGCTATCATCAGTTGAAGATTCAGGAGCCAGATATTCCGAAGACTGCCTTCAGGACCCGATACAGTCACTATGAGTTTCTTGTTATGTCTTTTGGGCTGACGAATAACCCAACAACCTTTATGCATTTGATACAAAGTGTGTTCCGACCTTATCTTGACTCATTCGTCATTGTGTTTATTGACAACATTCTGGTGTACTCCTGGACTCGGGAGGATCATGAGCAGCACATGAGGACTGTACTTCAGACTTTGAGAGAAAAGAGGTTGTATGCAAAATTTTCGAAGTGTGAGTTTTGGCTAGACTCAGTGGCATTCTTGGGTCATGTAGTATCGAGTGATGGTATCAAGGTAGNGGCCAGATATCCCGAAGACTGCTTTCAGGACTCGGTATGGTCACTGCGAGTTCCTTTTGATATCCTTTGGGTTGACCAATGACCCAGCAGCTTTTATGCATTTGATGCACAGTGTGTTCCGGCCTTATCTTGACTCTTTTGTCATTGTGTTTATTGATGACATTCTGTTATACTCCCGGACTCGGGAGGATCATGAGCAGCACATGAGGACTGTGCTTCAGACCTTGAGAGAAAAGAAATTATATGTAAAATTTTCAAAGTATGAGTTTTAGCAAGACTCAGTGGCATTCTTGGGTCATGTAGTATCGAGTGATGGGATCAACGTGGATCCGAAGAAGGTGGAAGCAGTGCAGATTTGGCCTAGACCGTCATCAGCTATGGAGATCCGGATTTTTTTCTTGGTTTGGCGAGGTATTAACATCGTTTTGTAGAGGGATGCTCAACTATTGCAATACTTATGACCAGGCTGACCTAGAGGGGTGCTCCGTTCAGGTGGACAGAGGAGTGTGAGGAGAGCTTTCAGAAGCTCAAGATAGCTTTGACTACAGTCCCAGTATGGGTATTGCCTACAGGTTCGGGGTCTTATACTGTATATTATGATGCATCGCTGATTGGTCTCGGTGCGGTGTTGATACAGAACGGTAGGGTGATTGCCTACATGTCTAGACAGCTGAAGGTGCATAAAAAGAACTATCATGTCCATGACCTTGGGTTAGCAGTTATTGTTCATGCCTTGAATATTTGGCGGCACTATTTATACGGTGTCCCTTTGTCAGATTCACACCGATCATTGGAGTTTACAGCATTTGTTCAAACAGAAGGATCTTAACTTGCGTCAGCAGAGGTGGTTGGAGCTACGTAAGGATTATGATATTACTATTTTGTACCATACCGGGAAGGCCAATGTGAGAGCGGATCACCACAGACTCAGCGGAAGTTTGGTGTAGTTTGGGTGATTGTGGATAGGCTGACCAAGTCAGCTCATTTCCTTCATGTGATGACTACCTTTTCTTCAGAGCAGCTGGCTCAAATTTATATCCGCGAGATCGTCAGGCTTCATGGCGTGCCGGTATCTATCATCTCTGATTGGGGTATGCATTTTACATTACGGTTTTGGAGGGCCATATAGCATGAGTTGGGTACTCGAGTAGAGCTGAGCACATCATTTCACCCTCAGACGGACGCACAGTCTGAGCGCACTATTCAAATATTAGAGGATATGCTTCGTGCATGTGTGATGAAGTTTGGAGGTTCGTGGAATCAGTTCTTGCCACTTGTGGAGTTTGCCTACAACAACAGTTATCAGTCGAGCATTTAGATGGCACCGTATGAGGCTTTGTATGGTAGACGGTGTCGATCCCTAGTGGGTTGGTTCAATCCGGGCAAGGCTAGGTTATTGGGTACAGACGTGGTTCAGGATGCCCTAGATAAGGTGAAGGTGATTCAGGATCGACTTCGCACAGCCCAGTCCAGACAGGAGAGTTATGCAGATCGGAAGGTTCGCGATGTTGCATTCATGGTTGGAGAGCAGGTCCTACTCCGGGTGTCACCCATGAAGGGTGCTATGAGGTTCGGAAAGAAAGTCAAGCTGAGTCCAAGGTTTATCGACCCATTTGAGGTGTTGCGACGTGTTGGGGAGGTTGCTTATGAGCTTGCCTTGCCTCTCAGTCTAGTAGGAGTTTATCCAGTATTCCATATTTCGATGCTCCGGAAGTATCATGGCGATCCGTCTCATGTGTTGGATTTCAGCTCAGTCTAGTTGGACAAGGATTTATCTTATGTTGAGGAGCCAGTGGCTATTTTGGACATGCATGTTTATAAGTTGAGGTCGAAGAACATTGCTTCCATGAAGGCTTAGTGGAGGGGCCAGCCGGTCGAGGAGGCGACTTAGGAGACCGAGCATGATATGCGCAGCCTCTATCCTCATCTTTTTACCAGTTCAGGTATGTCTCTATGCTCGTTCGAGGACGGACGATTGTTTTAAGAGGGGAAGGATGTAACGACCTGGCCAGATGTTTTGAGAGTTATAGTCCCGATCCTCTGTTTATTGTTTTCCCTGTATCTCTTTCTGCTTATGTGACTTGCCGGGAGGTTGTTGTTGTGGTTTCGGAGTGAATTGGGACACTTAGTCCCTAAACGGAAGCTTAAGTTCGAAGATTTTGACCGTAGTTGGAACTGTGTGAAGATGACTCCGGAATAGAGTTTCGTCGGTTCCGTTAGTTCTGTTGGGTGATTCTAGACTTAGGAGCGTATCCGGACTGTGAATTGGAGGTCCATAGGTGATTTAGGCTTGAATTGGCGAAAGTCAATTTTTTGGAGATTTTGACCGGTATTGGACTTTTTAATATCGGGGTCGGATTCCATTTCCGGAAGTTAGAGTAAGTCCGTAAGGCTGAATATGACTTTTATGCAAAATTTGAGGTCAATCGTACGTGGTTTGATAGGTTTCGTCATCGATTTTAGAAGTTTGAAGTTTCAAAGTTCATTATGTTTGAATCGGAGGGTGATTCATGTTTTTAGTGTTATTTAATGTGATTTGAGGGCTCGACTAAGTTCGTATGGTATTTTAGGACTGGTTGGTATGTTTGGTTGAGGTCTCGGGGGTCTCGGGTGTGTTTCGGATGCTTAACGGATTGAATTTGGACTTAGGCTAGTTGTTGAAGATTTTCTGGTTTCTGGTGTTTTCGCACCTGCTGAGGGGAGACCGCAGGTGCGGGATCGCACGTGCGAAAGGAGGAGCGTAGGTGCGGTTTGGTCAAGCTTGGTATGTGAGCGCAGGTGTGAAATGGGAGCCACATCTGCGCATCCGCAGATGCAGAGGATTGATGCAGGAGAAAAAAGAGGCGGCCTGGCTAGAGTCGCAGATACGGAAGGTCATCCGCAGAAGCGAGCCCACAGGTACGTGCCCTGGTCCGCATAAGCAGATCTTTGGACATTAATCCATCTCCGCACTTGCGATGGAAATTCCGCAGGTGCTATAATAGGTCCGCAGATGCGGAATCGCTGGGCTGAAAAGATCAAGTTCAAGGGTTTATTTTCCATTTTCAATTTTGGGACCTTGAGAGCTCGGTGTGAGGTAATTTTTTTAGGGTTCTTCTAGGAAATTGTTGGGGTAAGTGATTCTGACCCAGATTGGACTATATTTCATGAATCTATTACTATTTTCATCATCTAATTAGGGATTTGAGTTGGAAAGTTGGGGGAAAATGGTATAAACTTCCTAGACTAAAAGTTTGAGTTTTGAAAGGCGATTTGAGGTCGGATTCGAGTAATTCTTATATGGGTGGACTCGTGAGTGAATGAGTGTTCATATTTTGTGACTTTTACCCAATTCCAAGACGTGGGCCCGGGTCAACGTTTTGGAGCGATTTTCTAATTTCTTGCTTTAGCTTTGATTCATTAATTAGATTAGTTTCTTATAGTTGTATTTATAGTATGTAATTGATTTTGGATAGATTTGGGCCATTCGGAGTAGGATATTCGTGGAAAAGGCATTGTTACCGACTGATTAAGCTTAGTTCGAGGTAAGTGGCTTGCCTAACCTTGTGTGGAGGAAATCCCCTTATGATTTGGTACCATTGTGATATGTGAGCGTCGTGTACATGAGGTGACAAGTACGTACACGGGCTATTTGTTATAAAACCCGATTTATTTTACTGAGAGTACCAACTGTTTTTCTTTTAATTTGAGTTATACCGTTTAAATGAGTATTAGACTGTTTTCATTCTTAATTGAGCTATTCTAATATGTGTAGTTATCCTGTTTAGCCTAATATTGCATGTCTACATGCTTTATTAGACTTCTTTTATTAGACTCTAGTGTATAGAGATACTAGTTTCCTCCTGTAGCTTGTGACTTACGATGTTCCAGGTTTTGGGAAGACTGTGAATTTATAGAGTATTGGTTATGTTTATTCTTGCTTTAGCTTTGATTCATTAATTAGATTAGTTTCTCATAGTTGTATTTATAGTATGTAATTGATTTTGGCTAGATTTGTGCCATTCGGAGTAGGATATTCGTGGAAAAGGCATTGTTACCGATTGATTGAGCTTGGTACGAGGTAAGTGGCTTGCCTAACCTTGTGGGAGGAAATCCCCTTAGGATTTGGTACCGTTGTGATATGTGAGCGTCGTGTATGTGAGGTGACGAGTATGTACACGGGCTATTTGTTGTAAAACTCGATTTATTTTACTGAGAGTACTAACTGTTTTTCCTTTAATTTGAGTTTTACCGTTTAAATGAGTATTAGTTTGTTTTCATTCTTAATTGAGCTATTCCAATATGTGTAGTTATCTTGTTTAGCCTAATATCGCATGTCTACGTACTTTAACTGCTTATTTGAACTATGTGAAGCATGTCGGGTTGATTTCCTTCTTTTCCTTGTTCTTTACTAGTATAACTGTAGAAATCTTGTTGTTAACTATTGTATTTATTGGTTTGAGCTGTGTGTTTACTTTTGAGACTACGAGGCGGTTCCTCGGGAGTTCTCCCTGCACATTTACTTTTGAGACTACGAGACGGTACTCGGGAGTTCTCCCTACATATTTACTTTTGAGACTACGAGGAGGTACCTCGAGAGTTCTCCCTGCATATTTACTTTTGAGACTACGAGGCGGTACCTCGGGAGTTCTTCCTGTATATTTACTTTTGAGACTACGAGCCGGTACCTCGGGAGATCCCTTGCTTCTTGCCCATGTGTGTTGTATTGTTGCCTTGTTGTGTTTCCTTTTGTTAAATTTTAGTCTCTTATTATACTGTATATTTTCCTGCATTATTTATTATTTACCAGTAGGCCTGACCTGACCTCGTCACTACTCGACCGAGGTTAGGCTTGGCACTTACTGGGTACCATTTGTGGTGTACTCATGCTATTATTCTGCACATATTTTCGTGTGCAGATCCAGGTTCATCATATAGCCTCGCTATTAGTTGTGCATTTGCGGCTGTTCCAGAGACTTCAAGGTACATCTGCTCGCGTCCGCAGACCTAGGAGTCCCCTTCTATTCTCTCCTGTGTCCATTACCTTCTATACTTCTTTTATTAGACTCTAGTATATAGAGATACTAGTTTCCTCCTGTCGCTTGTGATTTACGATGTTTCGGATTTTGGAAAGACTGTGAATTTATAGAGTATTGGTTATTGTACATGCCGAGCGGCATTATTACTAGTTATTTAGTTATCCACTACTGCTAGTTGTCAAGTTTTACTTTTGTTTTTTTTATTTTCCGCAATTTGTTAAGCTTACCTAGTCATAGAGACTAGGTGCCGTCACGATGTTATACGGAGGGAGTTTGGGTCGTGGCTGCCACCCTTCTTCACGCATATTCATTCCCATCTCCCATCCAAAATCGTCAAAGATAGTATAGTTTATAAATCGTTTTCACATGGATTGGTTTAAATAATGTTTGAATAATTTTCAGCTTAATGCTATTTAGGAGAATAAACCTTTAGTTTTAGATGGTTAAAGAACCAAGAGTAACAAACTAAAATTAACAAATAACTATTGACTATTGGAAAAGCGAGAATTAAGCTACGACGACGAATGAATATTAATGAGAGAAATAGGGGCTTTGACTAGACAAGTGCACAACTGTTATTCAGGATCTAACTCCGTTCTAAGTTCAGTTCTTAAGTTTTATTGATTCTAACAAATTCAACAGTAGATTAAATTATCTTTAGGATTAAAATTCTTCTTTCGAATAAACATGATTTCATAACCTAATAAAAAGCGCTATAAACATATGCAAGAATACGTTGAATGGTTGGTCTGACGAAGAACGTCTCTTGACTATTCTCTTAGTTAGGTCAATTGGTAATTCCGTAAGCTCTTTCGATTACTTATAAGAATCGTTAAATTTACCCAAATAAGATAATACAATAATATTCGCGATAATACTTCTCTTTTGATTAACGTAAATTAGTAAATAACTTCGCACTTTAATTCTAAACTCTATCAACGAAATTCAAACAACTAACAAGAGTTAAATCCTTAAATAACAATCACGATGCCATGCTTGTCAAAACCCTAAAAAAGACTACTCCATAACGAAGGAGATGTTCATCACAAGAGTATTAAGAAAGCAAGAAGATATTACAACCCAAGAAATCAAACAAACTTTCGTAATGAATCGATTTTGATAGAATGTTCAAGTTTCTATTGTTTCCTTGCCTTCCTCTCTCCAAAAACTACTCAAAAAACTCCCAGATCCCGAGCTTGGAAGGAGCTTAGGCCTTATACAATGCCCAGAAAATTATAAAAATAGCCATGTTTTGAGTTTCCCGCAGGCGGACGTGCATTGCAGTGCACCTGGAGCATGGGCGCACGCCAGCCCGCTCCTTCACCAGCTGTCTTCCATGCACATTGACGCCTCCAGTTGCGCGGCCGCACAACTCTTTCACTTTATTTTTCAGCCTTTTTTCTCTTGGTTCCATCCGTTCCTCATTTTGTATCGATCTCGTCTTCACCACACCTCGAACCTCGAACATGATCCTGATTTGATTCTTTGGACTTCTATTCAGACTTCGAAGCTTCAATTCATCTGTTTTAGCTCCAAAAATGCTTCTCAACCCGAAGTCACATCCTGCCCAACCAAACATCACGTAGTAAGTACAAACACTTGCATTTAAGCCCAAACACGATCAAAATCCAATAATTAGAGTGCAAAATACAATCAAAACGTGAGTTTCTAGTCTACCAACTGTCAACGTAAAGTATTTTTTACACTGCATGTCACCCAAAAGATATTACAATTTCATAAAATGTGAAATTTGCAACTTTAAAAAAAAAAAATTACCTAATAAATGTAACCTGATAGTATAAGAAAATAAAACCATGATAGATATTAGTTAAACTCGGAATATCACAACAAATCATAATAGAAACAGATTTAGTATAAGTCAATTGTAAAGCTTATTACATGTAAACTTCAATTTATAACTAATGGTTGCAAAAGAATATTCTAGGAACTGTCAGACAAACAGAAAAAAAGTAAAAGGTCGAAAATGGAGATTATTTCCGTTTAATTTTGCTAACTTAGCATCTGCAAATGAAAAAGAAAAAAAGTTTAGCATCTGTTCATATCGTGAACCCAAAACGACAGCGTTCCTTCCATGAAGTTGGTCACATGGTTTATAGCCGTTGTAGTAACGGTCAACAAGATCATATTTTTCAATAGAAATTCGACCGTTGTTAATACTCTTCACTCGCAGAGAAGGCAAATTTTCTATTTCCAGAACATCAAAACTAGACAGAGAATACTGTACTTCTTTTTTGTTTCTTTCACATTCCTCAAAATTCACAGGCGCGGAAAAATGGCGGATACAAAAGACGATCCAAATTTCTTTATAATTGACGAAATTTATGAGTTCTCGGCACCGCGCTTCTATGATTTCATCAATGGAGAAACGGAGGAGGACATGCGCAAGGCTGAGCTTTGGTTTGAAAGTACAATCAGCTACGCCCCTTCTCGTATGTTTTACTTCTTTCAGTTTCCTAAAAAACTTAGGGTATTGTTTGTTGGATTTTTGTGTAGATTGTTTAATTTACTAAGTCTTAATTCTTTATTCTAGTTACTTTACAAGTCGGAGTAGTGTTTTTTTCCAGTTCCATTTCATACTTGTATATCACTTTAGTTTAAACTTTTGATATTTTTGGAAACTAGATTTAATCACTGAATACAGTGAACTAAAGAGCAGATAGATATGCTTGTAATAACAATTCATTAAATCATTAGGCCTCAGTCCCAAACTAGTTGGGGTCAGCCTTGAAATTATTGATAAATATGGACCTA
>AWOL01S0023963.1:0-17735 GCA_000715115.1 Nicotiana otophora
TGTTGTTGTTGTTGTTGTTGTTGTTGTTGCTTATGATGAGTAATGTAAGGTCTTCAGTAGATCATATGTGTACCAAGATGTGTAAGCTTATTGATAAGGAGCCGTAAGGCATAAATATCTATCCACCCATATGGTAAAAAGCAACGAGAGAATCAGAAGGTATATAGAAGTTGTAACAAGTAAAAAAAGCAAGGTAAAGAAGGGTACAAGGTACCCAGTTAACGATGATTATCAGTATTTACAATTCAGGCAGAGAAATATAAGTATTCTGAGTTACCTTCAACAGTAATAGAGGTAAGTACAATTGGCCACACCCATCTCAGTTACTGTAACGACCCGACCGATTATTTTGGCAATTTGCATTCCGTTCGGTGGCTTAAGGTCTCGAGTAGCTTTGTATGGTGTATTTTGACTTGCGTGTGTGGCTGTATTCAGTTTTTGGATGATTCAGGGTTGATTTGGAAGAATGATTCTTGTTTTAGAAGCTTAAGTGGCAAGAGTTGACCGGAGTTTGACTTTTATGTACACGACTCCGGAATGTTGTTTTGATGATTCTAATAGCTTCGTATGGTGATTTTGGACTTAGGCATATGTCGGATTTTGATTTGGAGGTCCGTAGGTTGATTTATTACATTTTGGCGAAAGTTGGAAAGTTGAAGGTTTGAAAGATTGAGAGGTTTGACCGGGAGTTGACTTTGTTGATATCGGGTTCAGATTGCAATTTCGGGAGTTGGAATAGCTTTGTTGTGTCATTTGGGACTTGCATGCACAATTTGACGTCATTCTGGGTTGATTTGATATGATTCGGCGCGAGTTGTAGAAGTTGAAAATTCATAGTTCATTAAGCTTAAATTGAGGTGCAATTCGTATTTTTGATGTTATGTTTTGGGATATGAGGCCTCGAGTAGGTTCGTGTTATTTTTTGGGACTTGTTGGTATGATTTGACGGGGTCTCGAGGGGCTTGGTGTGTTTTGGATCAATGGTTTAGAGACTAGTTAAGTTAAGAAAATTGGAGTTTGACCATGGTCAATATCGGGTCAAGAAGACATCTTTTCAATGTTTTGAGTGTGCCAATAGGTCCATAGAGTGTTTTAAGATTGCAATTCATATATGGTTTGTTCCTGGAGGTTCCAGATGAGTTTCAGGTGGTTTCAGATTATTTCGGTGAAGTTTGGGATTGCTGGTGCTGGTACTTCGCAATTGCGGACTTTTTGTTGCAATTACGAACTAATGCAATTGCGAACTTTTGGTCGCAATTGCAAACCTTGGTCGTAATTGCGAACTTTTAGTCGCAAATGCGACATCTACAACTGGGTTAAGAGTTAACATTTCGGGATGTTAGCTCATTCTTTCATATTTTAAAACCTAGACTCGGTAAGAGAAAATTTGGAGAGGGGATTTTCATCTACAATCATCTGGTAAGTGATTTTGATCAATTTCCAACTATTTTACCTGATTATATATGAGATTTAACATCAAAATTATGAGAATCAAAGGGAAATTTGGAGAAACTGTGTCTATGTGTTGTAAAATAAAATTTTGGGATTTGAGAGTCGAATTGGACTCGGATTTTGAAATAAAATACATATATAGACTCATGGAGTTATGGGCAGTCGGAATCTACCCTTGGATCCATGTTTTGACCGGGCAAGCCCGGGGTTGACTTTTGTTGACGTTTGAGAAATTATGTAAAGATCATAGCTTTATTTATTGGAATTGATTTCTCTTGAATTATTTAATGTTATTAAGTCGATTTTGGTTAGATTTGAGCCGAGAGGAGGTGAATTATAAAGGAAAATCTATTTTAGAGTATTGATTGAGGGCTTTTGATGTAAGTATCTGGCTTAGCGTTGTGTGGAGGAACTACTCCGTAGGAATTGGGTTGTTTGCACTATTTGAACTACGTGAAAGACGTGTACACGAGGTGACGAGTGTGTACACCGCTTATATGTGGAAATTTGACCCTTTATAGACTCTTAGGTTTCTTATGCACATTAAAATAAAGTTGCCTTATCATGTTATATTCTCCATTGCTAAATTTACCATTACATTCCATATTTGAAGGTTATTCGTTCATGTTCTACCGTTTGTTGCCAAATATACTCTTATATGCTTTAATTGGAGTTGTTACCTCTTTTATTACATCTTATCTCTTCCATTGTGGTTTATCCTTACTTAAAATCGTTGTTACATATTGCCTCTCTAATTGTTGAGTTATTCTTATTTAAAATCATTGTTACATGTTATCTATCCTATTGTTGATTTATTCTTATTTGAATCGTTGTTACACATTATCTCTCTTATTGTTGAGATATTCTTATTTAAAATTATTGTTACACGTTATCTTTCCTATTGTTGAGTTATTCTTATTTGATATCTCGGATACACATTATCTCTCCTATTGTTGAGTTATTCTTATTTGAAGCCGTCATTACTTGTTATGCCTTTCATTGTGAGCTTGTTCTTCTGTTTCATTGTGCTTTTGTAATTCTTTTGTTTATTTACTTGTCGTACTCCCGGGTTATTGTTGTTGTTTTTGTACTTAGTGTTGTTGAGCCAAGGGTTATGTGTGGCTGTGGTATTGAAATTAGTTTTAAGAAAATGTGGTGGCATGTGGGCACATGTGGTGCGAGTTATTATATTGTTTTTTGTTTTTGGTACACGTGGTATTGTTTTGAGGATTGTCGGGGTGTTAGCACGTGAGTTGTCCGTGCTATTATTACTATTGATATTTGCACATGCGGCGTGTCAAGGCGGGTTATATATGTGGCGGGCTTTGTCATGGATGATTTTTGATGATCTGTGATGCCATGAGGGCATTGTTATTGATGATATTTGTGTAGTGGTGTGCCTACCTTGTGTGAGTCATGCATATTACGATTTTGTTGTGTTGTTTTCTATGTGCCATTCATTGTTTTTGATCTTACTTGTTGACTCGAGCTGTGATAGACGTTGAGATGGCCGAGCTTGGTAACGCGGACTTGTAATCTAAGTGGGGGCATTAAAATGGTGGAATGTTGGGCTGACTCAGAAGGTATGACTTTGTGGGCTATTCTCTTGCCTGCCCTGTCCAAGCATAGCGTTAGGCTAGTGAAGATTGCTTAACTCCTAAAGAGTGGTGGACTTTTTGTTAGTTAAACACGGTAGGATTGGATGTGATCTCTAGATGGTTTGGCCAGACTTATGGTTCGGGTGCTCTACAGGTATGGGAAGTTATTACATGTTGTGATTTTGGTTCTACGAGGTTGAGTTAGTAGAATGCTTTAGTTGCTGAGATGTTTACCTTGCTCATGATTTCGAGTGGAGGATGGGGACCTTGTGTTCCTTGTAAATGGGTGTGTGAATACCGGGCCATGCGCCACGGTGAGGTCATATTAAGGTAAGATTGGTTATGGATGTTGCATGTGTCTTGCTTCTTCCTTGTGAATTGGATCCACAGTATGGTACCGATGGGGAGTTGTGCCTCTTTGGCTTGTTTGATGGTCCTCTCATGTGTTCCTCTTTTCATATTCAGCCATATAAGATTTGTGCTTGTTAGGTTGGATTTTGATGTGTGTGCCCGGGTGACTTTCGATGTGGCTTATTGATCACGTGAGTAGTTATGAGTTTCGCATGTTTCTTACATCATTGTCGGTGTTTTAAAAGTTTGGAACAAGGTTCTAGTCGATATGAGACTATTTGCCGATATCGGGCTTGGTAATGTGCAACTATTATGGTCAGAGTTATTGCTATATGGATATGGGTATTGTGTTATGTCGCCTGGTTGTATCTTGTGGATGTACGCATGAGCTATCGCAACTAGTTGAGGATTTTACAGAGTGGTTGCGTGATGATAGGGCACTCAGTGGATGTGAAAATTGATTCGAAGGCTTATCAGCATGAGTAGCAGGAATAATCTTCGGTTGAGATGATATTGTCGGACCTATGTGGATTGAGTTGATGTAGGATCACCCGTGGTTACGTGTATGGCGAGTTTGTACCGTGATTTGATGTCTTGGGAAAGACTCTTAGCACGTTCGAGGACGAACGCTTTTTTAAGAGGGGGAGAATGTAATGACCTAACCGGTCGTTTTGGGAATTAGCGTTCTGTTCGGTGACTTAAGCTCTCTAGTAGATTTATATTGTGTATTATGACTTGCGTGTGTGACCGTATTTAGTTTTTGGATGATTCGGGGTTGATTTGGAAGAATGATTCTTATTTTAGAAGCTTAAGCGGTAAGAGTTGACCGGAGTTTGAACTTTGTATAGACGACTCTTGAATGGTATTTTGATGATTCTAATATCTTCGTATGGTGATTGTGGACTTATGTGTATGCCAGATTTGGATTTGGAGGTCCGTAGGTTTATTTGTTGCATTTTGGCAAAAGTTGGAAAGTTGAAGGTTTGGAAGGTTGAAAGGTTTGACCGAGAGTTGACTTTGTTGATATCAGATTCCGATTGCGATTCCGGGAGTTGGAATAGCTCCGTTGTGTCATTTGGGACTTGTATGCGAAATTTGATGTCATTCCGGGTTGATTTGATATGATTTGATGCGAGTTGTACAAGTTGAAAATTTATAGTTCATTTGAATTGAGGTGCGATTCATGGTTTTGATGTTATGTTTCAAGATTTCAGGCCGCGAGTAGGTTTGTGTTATATTTTGGGACTTGTTGGTATGATTTGACGGGGTCTTAAGGGGCTTGGGTGTGTTTTGGATCATTGGTTGAGAGACTAGTTAAGTTAAGAAATTTGGAGGTTGACCATGGTCAATATCGGGTCAAACCTCTCAAGATGAGTTTCGGGGTGGTTTCAGATCATTTCGGTGATGTTTCGGATTGCTGGTGCTGCTATTTCACAATTGCGAACTTTTTGTTGCAATTGCGAACTTTTGGTCGCAATTGCGAACCTTGGTCACAATTGTGAACATGTGGTCACAATTGCGAACATGTGGTCGCAATTGCAAACGTTTGGTCGCAAATGCGACATCTACAGCTGGTTTAAGAGTTGAAATTGTGGGATTTTAGCTCATTCTTTCATATTTTGTACCCTAGACTCGGTAGGATGGGATTTGGAGAGGGGTTTTCATCTACAATCATTGGGTAAGTGATTTTGATCAATTTGCAACTATTTTACATGATTATATATAAGATTTAATATCAAAATTATGTGAATCAAAGGGGAATTTTGAGAAACTTTTTCTATGTTTTGAAAATACAAAATTGGGATTTGAGAGGATAATTGGACTCGGATTTTGAAATACAACACATATATAGACTCGTGGGGTTATGGGTAGTCGGAATCTACCCTTGGACTCAGATTTTGGACAGGCGGTCCCGGGGGTGACTTTTGTTGACTTTTGAGAAATTGTGTAAAAACCATAACTTTATTTATTGGAATTGATTTTGTCTTGCATTATTTGATGTTATTAAGTCGATTTTTGTTAGATTTGAGCCGAGCGGAGGTGAATTGTAAAGGAAAAGCTATTTTAGAGTATTGATTGTGGGCTTTTGAGGTAAGTATCTTTCTTAACAATGTGTGGGGGAACTACCCCGTAGGAATTGGGTTGTTTGCACTATTTGAACTATGTGAAAGGCGTGTACACGGGGTGACGAGTGTGTACACGGCTTATATGTAGAAATTTGACCGTTTTTAGACTTGTAGGTTTCTTATGCACTTTAAAATAAAGTTCCCTTGTCATGTTATATCCTTCATTGCTAAATTTACCATTACATGCCTTATTTGAAGTTGATTGGTTCATGTTCTACCCTTTGTTGACAAATATACTCTTATATGCTTTAATTGGAGTTGTTGCCTCTTTTATTACATGTTATCTCTTCCATTGTGATTTATAATTACTTGAAATCGCTGTTACATGTTGCCTCTCTTATTGTTGAGTTATTCTTATTTGAAATCATTGTTATATGTTATCTATCATGTTGTTGAATTATTCTTATTTGATATCGTTGTTACACATTATCTCTCTTATTGTTGAGTTATTCTTATTTGAAATCATTGTTACATGCTATCTCTCCTATTGTTGAGTTATTCTTATTTGATATCATGGATACACATTATCTCTCCTATTGTTGAGTTATTCTTATTTGAAGCCATTATTACTTGTTATGTCTTTCATTGTGAGCTCGTTCTTCCATTTCATTGTGCTTTTGTAATTCTTTTGTTGATTTACTTGCCGTAAAAACTCGTTGGAAGAGCTCTAAAATATGATGGAATGGGACTACTGAATGATGTTCGAGCCACTGCACCGCGGGCTACATGCTGTGCAGAATAATCTGGCCTACCATGATGGCCTCTGCCAAACTGGACCCAGCCTCTAGATGAGGTACCACTAAACTACCAGAACGATGAGGCCTTTTATCTCTCATCATGACCGCTCTCCCCTGATTGCAAATACACTCGATCCTCTTAGATATCTCTATGGCTAGATAAAAAGTAGTCCTTATCACTAACTCTTGAGATGTAGTAACCCTAATGCCATAAGTCAAATCCTCAATAATTACCTCACCTTCTCTGCCTCAGCGAGGATCAAGAAAGCCACATGACAAGACAACTCTATAAGCATTGCCTTCGCTGACAAATGATCCCACTGAAGATGCTAGAACTAGCCTCTCAACGCATCTCTCCAGGTGAGTGGGGTGTACTTCTCAAGAAACAACTGTGAAAATAGAGTCCAAATAAGAGGAGATGAACCAGCTGGCCCACCCAGCTCATAAGTCTTCCACCACATCCTGGCAGCCCTTCACTGGAACGTAGTGAAGTCTACCCCCATTGGACTCTACAAAATCCAACTTGTGAAGCATCTGATGACATCGGTCTACAAAATCCTAGGTATCCTCTTAAGCAACACCATCAAATTGAGGAGGATGTAATCGCTAAAACCTCTATAGACTATTTTGCTTCTCAACAAACATAGCGGGCATAATCTTAAGTCTAACTTCTATAATAGCCTGCTTGCCACCAACTAGCAATACTCCCAGCATATGAAACCTAGACGCTACCTGGTTCAGAGTACAAGTGACGGGCGTCTAAGCTCCTTGTAATGACCCAATCAGTCGTTTTGAGCATTTGCATTCCGTTCAGCTGTTTGAAGTCTTGAGTAGCTTCATATGATGTATTATGACTTGTGTGAGTAGTCGGTTTTGGTTTTGAGGTGATTCAAATTGATTTGGAAGAATGATTTTCAACTAGGAAGCCTTAAGTTGGAAGAGTTGACCAAGTTTAACTTTTGTGTATTTGACCTCGGATCGGACTTTTAATGGTTCCATTGGGTTTGGACATTGATTTTGGACTCGGGAGTATGCCCGGATTTGCATTTGGATGTTTCTAGAAGGTTTTCGCGCTAAGTGACAAAAGTTTGCTATTTGAAGGTTTGGAAAGTTCATAGGTTTGATTGGAAGATGACTTTTATAATATCGGGTTTGGATTCTTATTCCGGGAATTGGAATAAGTTCGTTTTAACAATTGGAACTTGTGTGAAAAATGTGAGGTCATTCCGAGCTGATTCGATATAGTTCGGCACGAGTTTTGGAAGTTGAAAGTTCAAAAATTCATTAAGTTTGATTTGAGGTGTGATTTATGGTTTTAATGCTGTTACAGATAATTTGAGACTTTGAGTAGGCTCGTGTTATGTCTTGGAACTTGCTGGTATGTTAAGAAGAGGTCTCGGGGGGGCTCGGGCGAGTTCCAAACGTGTATCGGATCATTGTGTCGCATGTTGCATTGCTGAAGAAGGCCTGCTTCTGGTGTTATGCATATGCGCATGTTGGAGCACTTCTGCAAGGGTGGAGTCGCTTTTGCGAGGTCTTAGTAGGGTCAGGTATTCCGCTTCTGCGGGAGAGGGGTCGTAGGTGCGAGGTTGCATATGCGGAAGAATGATCGCAAATGCGGGATTACGGCTCCAGGTGGGTGTCTGCTTCTGCGAACGTGTTCGTGCTTCTGCAATGCCGTAGATGTAGTTTGTTGTGCGTAGATGCGGTTGATGGTCAGGTAAGTGAAAGTCACGGATGCGAGCCTTTTCTCGCAAATGCGGTTACACAGGTGCGTTATTTTGTTCGCAGATGCGTAAATCCCTGGGCAGATTTTATATATATTGAGGGTTTGGTTATTTCATCATATTTTGGGGTCTAGAGCTCGGTTCTGGGCGATTTTGGAGAGAATTTTCACCACATTGATTCGGATAAGTATTTTCTACTCTGATTTGATTATATTTCATGATTCTACCTTTTATTTTGGCATTTGATTGATGATTTTAAAGTGAAACTAGGGTTTTGTCTAAATTTTCTTAAAGTGAATTATTGAGTTTTGAACATCGATTCAGAGTCGGATTTGAGTGAAATTGGTATGGTTGGATTCATAATTGAATGGTTTGTTGAAATTTTTAGTTTCGTCAGGTCTGAGGTGCGGGCCAGGGTTTGAATTTTGGTTGACTTTGAGTTTTTGATTAAAGATTCGACATTTATCATTTGGGTTTGTTTCCTTTGACATTATTTGATATATTTGAGTTGCTTTTGGCTAGTTTCGAGCCATTCAGAGGTTTATTCGCGGGGGATGACATTTCTAGAGTATCAGTTAACTTGCTCGGTATTTGATTTGGCTTGCTTGAGGTAAGTAACATATCTAAACTTGTATTTGAGGGTAAATATCCCTGAGAACTATGATACTTGAGATGGGTTGGGGGTGATGCACGTGCTAGGTGACGGGCGCGGGTTCATGCACTGAGTTATTCATGATCCAAGTAGTTCTTAGGCTATTATATGCCTTGTTTGCTATCATGCTTCCTTGAGATCATGTTTTCTCCAATTATGCGACTATGTAGGATATTATTCATGCTATAAATCATGCATAGGCTACCTTCTTAATTATTTGAGGCCTGATAGGGCTATTTCGCCATGTTGAGCTATTTGCCTCAGCCATAATCATACTGTACAATCATGATAGTTGCATTTGCATGTTATATCTTGGTCTCTGTGCACTTTTGATATGTTGACTCACATGTTATTAGTGTCCTTATATGTGATACAAGTTTGGACTATATTTGAGGCATATTGTGATATTCATTATTATACAATTATATCATGTTTCTGTGAGATGTTTGCATATTAAGACTTGAGCGTATTTTTGACTGATCTGGTCCATAGAGCTGTGATTATATTTATATTTGAATATGGTTACATGCCGCAATGGTTATATTGATATTTAGGTGACGCGTATGCCAAGCCCCACATTTTGCTAAGCTATATTGATTTGAGGTTGCACTAGCACCAAGGCCCACCATTTGGGCTAAGTGATTATGATTAGTGCTTGGGTAGGATCCGCCCCTCCGGAGTCTGACATACCAGCAGTGGGTGCAGACACAATATGTTATATATGTGCTTTGATGATGGAAAGTTATGTTAGGCACCCGTACAGTTCTAAGTGTGATTATTTTGATAGATCCACGGTGATATTGTTGGGGAATTTGAGCCAGGCACCTGGAGTGTGCTAAGATTGTGTGTACTTAATGATTCCACCGTGAAATTGATTTCTTAACATGTATATTTGACATGCAGGCATAGAGATATACCCTCCTCATGCTAGACAGTGAAATCACATCTAATTACTTGACATGTAGGCATAGAAATATACCCTAATTATACTAGACAATGACATGACATCTGATTACTTCACATGTATAATTGACATGTAGGCATAGAGATGTATTTTACTCATGCTAACTAGTAAATGAAATGTCTTATCTGATGTTGTAAATAGGGAAAACACAGTTCTTTTGATAAATTCATGTTTTATTGACTTCAGTTGTAAGATTTTGTCTGGGGTTGTTATACTTGAAAAGCATATCTATTTTTCTGTATTTGTGGACGAGCTAGGAATTACATCTCTCGAGTTACATACCTTTTACTGTCTTTACTATACTATTATGAACTATTATTAGCTATTGATGTTGAACTCCGATTGTCTTTCGAGCTCGTCACTTCTTTCAACCTAAGGTTATGTTGGTTACTTATTTAGTACATGGGGTCGGTTGTACCCATACTACACTTCTGCACCTTACGTGTAGATCGTGGAGCTGATGTCTTTATGTATGGTGGGAGCTGGCATTGAAGATGTACCTACGTGCCGGTTATAGTTGTCACTTGTCCTTGGTGGCTTAAGATTTTCAAATCTGTTTATGTATATTTCGAACACATGATGTATTTTTTCAGACCAGCTTTGTAAATTCTAAGTATTAGAAACTCATGATTTGTATTACCAATCCTTGGGATTTTGTATAGAATTTATTTATTTTATTCATTGACTTCTATGTTTCTTTTCTAAGATGTGTTGACTTTTAATTTTCTTACCTCGCGGGTTGGGTGAGGTGCCATCACAACTAGCCGGATTTTGGGTCGTGACAAATTAGTATCGGAGCTCTAGGTTCATAGGTTCTATGAGTCATGAGCAAGTGTGCAGTAGAGTCTTTCGGATCGGTATGATGACGTCCATGCCTATCTTCGAGAATCTACAGGGCATTTAGGATAAACTTCCCATCTTGCTTTCCTTATCGTATGGCATTAATTAAGCTTGAAGTGTATCTCTTTGAATTCCTTCCACTCACTCGTATGTTATGTGAGCGCTCGGTACCAGCTGTGCATGGATGATTTGTGATTCCATGGATGAAGTGTGAGTTGTGTTTCCTGTATTTTGGTGATAGGCCAGTTTGGAGAACTTGAGGCCAGGTTTGGACCATAGCTTGGGCTCGGTAGTTTCAGTTGTGAAAGTATATGCTTTTGGACTTCTATTGTTACACCCCATATTTTCGTACGGGAAAGTACGCCATAAATAAATTGATGAAAGCTCGGGAATGAGATTATTTTGGGATAAGTAAATTCGTGAAGAAGAGAGGGTAAGCAAATCGAAGAAAATAAGTTTCGTTGAAGTTTGACAATTTGGGATAAAATATGGTACGAGCTACAATACCCGGTATTTATGGACTAGTGCCATACAAGGTACTACATGACCATGATAGTAAGGTGTACAAAGTGTGTTAAAAGTGAGTAGTATTTATAAGTAATTTGAAATAATTCTTAATTGTGGGGATAGTTAGATAATTACTGATTTTTTAAGTGGGAGATTAATTTGTAAATGGGAGTTTTGGATAAAGCTTAAGAGGGACAACCCCCCCCCCCCCCAGCCCAATAAGATATGAAAACTATTCATCGGAATGACANGTCTTGAGATAAGGTGGCAAGATTGGAGGAGTCTTTGTGGCCAAGTCATCACATAGTGGGACCCACAACATATAACTTTAAGAGATCTCTTATCTTATTCAAAGAGTGATGCTAAGACTTGTTAGAGATTTCCTTACGGATGGAGTTCAAGCCAGCAATTTTAAGAAGGTTTCTTACCTTATTAAGGTAGGATGCTAGTAACGGATGAATCACTTTGCCTAAAAGCCATTTCTTGCTTCATCTTTTTTTTGAGGAATTAAGCTTCTATGTGAATAGATCCTTAAAAGTACACTATGTTGAGTGTACAAACACGGAAAGGAAAAAGAAGTGCGAATCTGAATTGGTCGAGATGCAATTCTAAGAGAGTACGGTACAATCTTTCTCAAGAATATCATACGCAGTTTTCCGTACTTCGATCCACCATTACGTGTTTTGTCGCAATTGGTGTGTATTAGAGGGATTGTTAAGAGAATCTGCTAAGTAAGTTAAGGCTAAACCTTTCTTCATTTTGGCATGATCCAATAACTACATGTGATTGATAACGAGACATAAAGAGAAATTCATATTCCGAAATTTATGTACATTTTCCTAGTCTCATAAGTTATAATATTCTCCCTTATCGGGACTTTATATACAATTGAGTATTGTCTTCTTCCAGTCAAGAGAGCAGAGAGCCTATATATACAGTATTACAGTATTTTCATTACCATCAAGCTATAATCGATGGGCAGGCCCCTATTGGGCAACCTTTGATCAGATGGTAAGTTATATACCGAGCCTACTATGGTCGAGCGCCTATGAACGAGCCTAGTTGGCTGAGATACAAAGCCTAGTATGGCCGAGCGCCTATAAGCGAGCCTACTATGGCATAGTAGTTGGATATATACCGAGCCTTATAGGGCCGGACAACTATTTTACTTACAATATTGAGAGAGTTGATTCAGTATGAGCAGGTAAGCATATCTTCAGACTATCTTTGACTCCTAGTTACTTTGAGTTATTATATTATCAGTTCAGTTTCAGCTTTCAGTATATTGCCTTACATACTCAGTACATTATTTGTACTGACATCCCTTTTTATTGGGGACACTGCATTTCATGCCTGCAGGTCTCGATAGACAGGTCGAGAGTCCTCCAAGTAGGCGATCAGCTCATCGGAAGATGTTGGTTCACTCCATTTGCTCCGGAGTTGCTTGTTTGGTCAGTATGATTTAGATGTATATTATTTGGTATGGCGCGGCTCTGTCCCTACCTTTATGACAATTATGTATTCTTAGAGGTTTGTAGATAGATGTCATGTACGTAAAATATTGTATGGCCTTGTCGGCCTATATTCAGTGTACGAGTGGTTATTTTGCTCTTATAGGCCCATATGTCTTATGTATAAGTTGGTATTACATCTTGTATTCTACCTTTCTCACGGCAGCCTCTACAATTCAGTTATCTAATAATAGTATGATACGAAAAGATACGTTATGTTGGTACTCGGTTGAGTAAGGTACCGGGTGCCCGTCGCGGCCCATCGGTTTGGGTCGTGACAAAAGTGGTATCAGAGCAGTTCTGTCCTAGGGAGTCTACAAGCCATGTCTAGTAGAGTCTTGTTTATGGGTGTATCGTGCACCACACTTATAAGCATGAGGCTACAGGGCATTTAGGACTGTTACTCTTTCTTCTTACTCTAGATCGTCTGGTAAAGCTCAGTTGTAAGAACTCAATTTCTTAAACTCCATCCTATTCATAATACGATGACGCCTACATCCAGAAAGGCAGTTGGTAAGAGATTGAATGTAGCTATGGAAGAGTTGAGTCAGAGGAACTCGATTTTGCATGATGTTTATGATGGATAAATGTAAGGTCTTCAGCAGATCATGTGTGTACTAAGACGTGTAAGCCTTTTGATAAGGAGCCTTAAGGAAGGAATATCTATCCATCCCTATGGTGAAAGGTAATGAGAGATTCAGAAGATAGATACAAGTTTCAACAAGTAAAAGAAGCAAGATGAAGAAGGGTACGAGGTGCCCAGCTATGAAGATTATTAGTATTTACAATTCAGGCAGAGGAATAAAATCCTTTTGAGTTACCTTCAACAATAACAGAGGTATGTATAATTTGCCACACACATCTCAGTTATACCATATTGGGGTCTAACAGGTGTAGTTTAAGAAAAAGACGGGATATCAGGATCCAGCTAAGGTTATAGTAACCCAAAATGGTGAATGTATTGTTTGTGTTAGTTGACATTTCCGAAAGATATTACAAAGGTGCTAATAGATCTCCTTGTGAGGCACCCAGATGGTGCACTATAGAATATTATAATTAGATGTGAATACTAGCATGATCAAAAAAAAGAAATTCAGAAGATAGGCACTGAAAGCTTGGAAGGGATAAATATTACCTTCGTGTGGCTCGCGTGCCTAGTAGAGCGAGAACGTTAAGAAACCTGAAGAGCCACTGGATGGAGCAAAGGGGAGCTAAGAACAAAAGAATGTCTTGTTCGAGTTTTCAGAATAAAGTGATAGACATAAATGTTAGCGGGAAATAGGAAAAGAGTTAATGAAGCATTATGAGTAAGATATGATACATGGATGACAACGGTAGATCAAAAGATGACAATATTACAGAGTCTATAGTCAAGTGAAGGAAAAGATGAGAGGTGACAGGCCTCGAGACAACAAAAGAGTATAGGCCATAAAGTCATATCCTCATTTCGAGAAATAAGTTTGTGACTCCAACGCGACTACCAGAAGGAAAAGTTAGACCCCAGAGTAATAGAAATCAGTATGGACTGATGAACAAGGTAAACTAAACATGAAGTAGGGACTAAGTAATAGTCGGCATCATAAGAATTTCAGAGATTATGTCCCGGCAATAATAGAATGGATGACAGAAGAATATCCTTTAAAGGTCATTCAGGAAGACGCTTCACTAAAGCAAGCAAGGTGAGCAAAGTTAAGCTAAAGGGGCTGTATGTGCCGGTTACACTAAGTGTCACCCTCGCGAGTGAGGAATTTCGTTATCCTTAGTACAGAAGGATTACCGCGAGGCGAGTAAGGATCATCGATAATTTGAAAAGATGCCAAATATGAAAATGTAAAACATATATTCATAAATCATCGTAGCACTAAATCTTAGTGCTCCCCTAAAGGGGGGAATATGGTGTGATGTGGCATTAAGTCAGAATTAAGTGGTTCTAGCAACTATGGAATGGTGAAGAAAGAATGCGATAAAAATGAGAAAGGGATGAGATTGCACTCATTCAAATCCTACAGATATGCTATGATTCTAGAACATTATGCAAGTACGGCGTCAAGGAGAGGAAGTAAGGGTTCCTACCCGAGATGCTATTGATAGATAAGGAACTAGTGCGAGACGTAAGTTAAGACAAAGGAAATAACCCAAGAAAGATTACGCGGACTATTGATATGAGAATGGGCCAACGAGTAGTTAGTATTTGATTCAGGAAGAGCCTAGTTATGGCTAAACAAGAGGACACAGACAAATCAACAGACTGTGCAATATGAACATAGTGAACCCCAACATGGGGAATTCAGTCTCGCAGATATGACATCGTGACCCTTGGAAAATATTCAGACAAAAGTTGGGTAGTTAAAGGTACCGTATGAATATTATGGAAATAAAAAATAGTCTCACTGGGAAGACAGTCAAAACTTTAGTTCAGGAGCAACCCTACAAGCACAAGTGCGTGGAAATAAGTAACTATGGATAATTATAGGCGAGGAAGAACATCAAAAATTCTATCAAGTATACGACGTAATAAGTTCGTAGCTTTACAAGAGTCAGAGGGTCCTCCCTAAGTACAACAACGAAAGACTATCTGAGAAAATAAGGAACAAGGCTTCAACCTAAGCATAGTAACTTGAAGAAGGAATGGTCTTGTAATAGCAGTCTCACTACAACATTGTATGCACTCCATAAGAGAGTGTCACCTATCGCAGCTAATGAGCGGGAAATGAAACCAAAAGTAATACTTGAGATCGTATGAGTTGCACAAAAATTCCGGCATGCGTGGGAACTAAGATAAGCTAAGTAGGTACGCAACAAGCGGCAGAACAACCAGAAGAAGTAATAGCTTAAGTTTAAAGAAAGCTGAGAAGGAATAAATGAAATTATTCGATCAATGATCTAAAGTTAGTTCCACTTAAGAGTTCGGAGTATTATCCATGCAACATATATGTTGACAATCAAACAGCCGTAGAAGACCCCAGTATAAGTTAAAAGAGAGAATTGAGCCTAGGGCATAAACAAATGATTAAATTATTACAAGATTGTATCTTGGATATTCCATAGCGTCCATGAAGGGCTAAAGTAATAACTAATATCATGAGCCACAGATCGGAAGACAGCTTAAGCCTACATAAAGGCTAATCAGAAGGAAGAGGAAACTAAAGAATTACATCAACCAAGTAAATCAGGAGTCTTATCATTGGCCCAGACAATTATAGAAATCGTGATTGAGAACCTTGCAGGATCATCCTTAATATGAAAGGCACAAGAGAGATAGTACACAAAACTACTATATTCTATAATGGCCCTACGATAGAGCTAGTTAGAAGAGTACCAGTCTCGTAAAAAGTCAGCATGGAGCTATCACCAGATTGTGTATGCACCAGAGGTGCAAGTATTATAAGAGAGCTTCAAGTTGGGGATGTGAATTATACCTGTGTGAAAGGGAGGTCATGAAGGAGATAGAAGATGTGATGCGAGACTTTAGGGTAAGTAAGGTAAAGGTGAACAACGTAAGAGATACTCAAATGAAAAAGGTTGTGAATAGTCCATATTTCGTATAGAAGGCTAGAAGCGCGGTGATTCAATATCCAGGAATGACAGCGGCATCGTCAGTGGCATATCTTGCAGCCTATGGTTTCTAGGTATCGAGAGGTCTAGTTAAGAGAGTAAAAGAAGAGTTAGAGACGATGTTATGTCTCGCTTGATGTTCCAGAATAACACAAGGAAATCTATGGTGCAAGCAAGTTGAAGGAATGTTGCGAATAATATAAACAAATATGTGTATATCGCAAGCTATTGTATTGTAAAGCGACAAGGTTCTAGAAGACAGGAGTATAGGTAAGGTGACGAGAATGGATAAGTCCTCAGAATTAAGCCCATGAAAAAAGAGAGCTAATGGTTTCTTTAAGTTATAGAAAGCTCAGTATAGCCTGAATAAACTCAAAGCAATCTAAGACTAGTAGAATTTAGAAGAGATAGAATGCTGCCCTGGTAGTAAAATAAGGGTGTAATTGTGATAGATAGAGGATGATGTTTGGGCCTTCGATTGAGTAATGAGTTCATGAATTGTACAGGATTAAAATACTCATGTAAGGCGAATCGCATTGGGATGACTATGATATGAAATAGAGTTATGGAAGTACAATATCGCCCCCAGGTGGATCAGGAAATTCACTTCAAATGTTCCACGATGCAGCGTAAGCACTAGTGGCAATATATTACGTAAGAATTTTCAAGTTATCAATGGAAGATTGTAGATCAACATTGAGGTAAATCAACAATGGATGGGTAAAAGCTGCAAAGTATGAGATGAGATTAGGCCATCAGTCTTAAGATGAACAATAATGAAGAAGCATTAAAAGGACTTAGATTTAGACATATAGGATAAGCAACGAGAATAACCTGGAGTTTGGTAGCAGACCTCAGTAACGATAAATTGAAGTAAGAGTGATGGTATACTATACTACCTAGATGTAGTAAAGCCATAAGGAGAGATAACCAAAGCTATGAAACAAGATATAGCAATATTCGTAAGTTCAACAAAGTACAGATCAAAGAACTTCAAGTATACCTATAAACACCCAGAGGGACAACTTATCATAACTCTATATATGTTTACAAAGTTAAGCCTAGATATTGGATAAAAGCTGGAGGAAAAAGGAGAGAAGAGTCGTATAAGCACACATACAAGGAAAACGTCGTACAGGCTGCATGACAAAAAGGTAGCAACAGTTACGAGATTAGAAAGATTCCGACAACAGGGGGGAATGCCCTGGCCTTTGGAATTATTCACAGAACAGTTGCCTAGATGGCAAGGAGAGTACTAGAGTATTCAGAAGACATAGGTTATGAAAATGTTAAGTGCATTAGTTAACATTCGAGGACGAATGTTCCAAAGAGGGGAATGATGTTACACCCCATATTTTCGTACGTGAAAGTACGCCATAAATAAATTGATAAAAGCTTGGGAATGAGATTATTTTGGGATTATAAGTAATATGCTATTTCAAACAAGGGATAAGTAAATTTGTCGAAGTTTGTCAATTTGGGATAAAATACGGTCCGAGCTACAATACCCAGTATTTATGGACTAGTGCCATACAAAGTACTACATGACCATGATAGTAAGGTGTACAAAGTGTGTTAAAAGTGGGTAGTATTATAAGTAATTTGAGATAATTTTTAATTGCAGGGATAATTGGATAATTATGGATTTTTAAGTGGGAGATTAATTTATAAGTGGAATTTTTAATAAAGCTTAAGGGGGACAACCCCCCCCCCCC